>CAVNYN010270195.1:0-11966 GCA_963692815.1 Nyctanthes arbor-tristis
CGAACGATGAGCTGCAATTGCTTGGTTCTAGAGACGATAATAATTCCCTGCAGCATGTGCTTCAAAAGATTGGATTTTTACAGTCACGTGTTCGCAAGATGAAGAGTAGAATCAACAAGGTAATGAGTGAAAATGCAGGGAAACTTTTGTGCACAGATGACACAAGCTTGCTTATGCCATCTAATGTTTTGATGGGTTCTCCTCGAAACACTGCTTTTTCAAACAGTGGGGACAGAATGCCTGTTGGAAGATCTGTTGCATCTCAGCTTGTAGCGGAGTATAATGTGGATGATAATAAGCATGAAGCTTCAGTTTTAAGTCTTGGAAATGCTTCTGATGTAATTGAAAGTACCGATCAGTCTCTTCTTGGAGATTCATGCAAAACTGTAAGTCTTTTATCGGAACCGGCTCGCTTCATCTCTTGCTGTTTTTAACTGTTAAGCATGGTTGCTCTTCTAGACCTGAAGAAGTTTTGCCTTATTCTGAGTTTTCACCACCATCACATTTGCTCATGTTGTGCTTACTCTTTTTGAGGCTAAAACACCATGAACATGTGTGGAAATGATTTTGATGCGTCAGAGTGTGTCCCTCTGTGTGTGAGTGCGTGTGAGAGTGTGTGTGTGTCATCTTACTAAAATTTTGGTCCAATGAGGACAGTGCTTGTTTTTAAAACGAGCACCTCACTCAAACGATGAGATGGGGCCCACTGTATGTGGGCCATCCCTCATGTGAGTGCAGTGCAGCGCTCATTTCTAAGAATGAGCACCGTGCTCATTGGAGCAAATCTACATTCTACTATGCTACAGAAACTTTTGTGTAATACAAGTTAACTCTTTCCTAAAAAGGAAAGGAAGAAGAAACTCTTTCTATGGGTATACATGACTGATGATAATATGAAAATATGAGCTTGAAGACAGCCTCTTGTTATTTATTTTTAGACTAACAGTTTTCCCACAAATATAAATTAAATTTAGTCTCTTCTTGCATGATCAGTGAGCGCTCTTGCCCTAGGTACATGATCTGCAGTCACATTTCGTGCCGCAAGCCTCTGCCCTCCCTGCTGTTCTGGAGGAGGTCAGAGCTTGGTTTACTCTTATGCTGGTTACTGAATATGAACTTCCATGATAGTTCTTGGGCTGTTTTTTTTCTTTAAATGACCCTTGACAGTATCTGTTACTGTTCATTTTTAAGTGACTTTTCTTGATGTGTATTGTGGTCAAGCAAGTCTGTCATTGACAAATACTATTCCCTCCGTCCCAAATTATAGTCCACCTTCTTTAGTTAATTTTTTAGTTTTCCTATATTCGCTGATTTACTGTGCATTTTTATCAACAAATAGGAACTATTAAAGTGTAATAATAATTAAATGAAGAGGTACATTAGGGAAAACATACTTAAATTCCACATTCCCAAGAATATTAATTGAACTTTCTCAATCTATGTGAAAATTGGTAGGGGGCTATTTCCACGGGATGGAGGGAGTATAGCTGGTGGAATCTTGATTTGTTGATGTGTTTCCAATTATGCATCTTATGTAACTTTTCTTTTGAAGTTAATTTCAATAAACCCGTAATGCTTGTAGGCTGAAGATGATGTGCTTGTCGATAATGAGAGGGTGAAGGAAAAGATGAATAATTTTGGAGAAATCAAGATTGAGGCTATTCAAAGGCCTTTGGTACTGGAAGATGGATCAGGTAGCTCCCTCCCTCTGGACCCGGATCTGCCGACTGACGACCAACCACCACCAAAGCTGCGTTCTATTTCGAAGCTTACTACTCCTAAAACCAGGAGGAGGAGGAGGGGAAGACGAAGAGGTGCTGGTCAATGGAGTCGAAGAGCCTCATGTTAGACACCTAGTTTTGGAAGTGGGTAGTGTCTTTTTGATTGAAGTTTTAAAACACAGGATGTCCGTTTCCTTGCATGGAGAAAATTATATTTAAAAAATGTTGATATTACATTCCCCTTTTCAATATGTACATGCTGATGTTGCTGTCTTCTCTGTGAGTATCGCTGTTGGTAAATATGAATGCTTGATGGGACTGAACAATTGCAAATAGTTTCTTTTGATGAATGATAAATTACATGGTTTTGCTTTCTCCGCTAAGATACAAGTATTTATTAACGCAAGGACCATCTTCACCCGACCCTTGGGGTTTGCGTTGAGACAAAAGAGAAATTATTCCCAAATAGGACCATTTTCCGCTGGGCTGCTGCCACGCGCCCGAAAGGAACTCGTCCCAAATATGTCTATAATTTCAGAGCATGGCATTGGCATGTCTATAGAAAGCTTTTCTAAGCAGGGCAATTGGCAAAGGCGAGATGGGAATCTCTCTTCATCCCACCCAGTTTCCATTTTTTTTCAATAATTTTATTTATCAAATTAATTTTTAAAATTACTTATATTACCATTAAAGAAAATTATAATAATATAATAACATAGTGAACAATATGAAACAAGGTAGCCATCATTAATGAGTTTTCTTCCCCATTTTTGCCCTGCCACGCTTAGGTGGATTTCAATTTTCATTTAAAAAAAGCGTGAAGTAGAGTTTTTAATTGTCAATATCTATTTGGCTTTTATTTTTTCTCAAATCATCTTTCTCAAAATTCTTTTACAATCACATAATTTATTTTTTCCCCCTAAAATCATCTTTTCCCCCTCAAAAGTTTTAAGAACACATTCTTTTTTTAGGGGAAAAAATAGTATTTCTTAGAAAATCACACCTCAAAGAAATCAAAGCCCTATAGCTTTGTGAGTTTGTGCCTCTTGAGAGCAGTAATAAAATTTCAGTCTACAGTAATAAAATTCAGTCTTTCCAAAGTTCACCCTTTTGGGGACTTTGTTTCAATAGATTTGTTGCTGATACAATCGATTGAGTGCACTATGGAGATGAAAATGAAATTTTCGGCAAAAAACAATGCTCTAATTTGATGTTACAGATTTTTAGAAGAGTAATGTCATTTCGCACCACTAGTGCTTGGCACCATATCAAGTTGGCATTAAATGATAAGTTGGATTAAGTGGGTTATTTATTTATTCATTTAATTTCACTTATCATTTAATGCCACATAGACTGATGTCAAACACTAGTGGTACTACATAGCATTATTCTTTTTAGAATTGAGGAAATATATATAGTAGAAATACATATACTTGAAGAATCAAGCCCACGTGAACATGAACCGTAAGTGAAATAACAAAGATCTTAAAACTCTTTCGAAAACCATGTTCAAAAGTTACAACTGATCACTTCTTATTTGAACACAAATTCAACCTTTGAACAACGAACGATCAACCCATTTATTTTTTAAATTTAAATTTATAAACTAGACAACTTTAGAAAGCATGTTTGCTCCAAAATTTTCCTACAATGACACACTCAGTATAGGAATCAATTCTTATTTGTAGTTGAGAAAAAATAGGTAATCTTTTGGTATCAACACAAAGCATACTTTTGTGTCCAGCCCCGAGCCATTGATTCATACTTGGCTTTATCAGTTTTGTACATGTGAGCAATTTCCGGTACCAATGGATCGTCCGGGTTCGGGTCCGTCAGCAACGAGCATATCGAAAGTAAAACCTACATCAACCGAACAATATTCACACTTGATTAAACAATTTCACCATGAAAAATTACGTCATTGGTTTTTCGACCATCAATTATGTAATTATAGTGAAAGGTTAATGACAAAGCATCTCACCTTCGATATGGTGAGAGCAGGACTCCATTGATCTTTTAGAATATCCAAGCAAATGTTACCATTATTGTTTATATTTGGATGAAAAACCTTTGTCCTGAAAGCAACCTGTTCATGATATATTTGTATGAATAATAATATCAAATTACTCTCTTTAGAGATTTCACAGGTTTCGTCAAGTAAAAACTTGGCTTGTCTTCAGCTTAGACTCTTTTGGCCAAAGACAAAAAAATTCTTGAGTCGAGCTTAGCTCGGCTCGCTCTACAAAAGCCGAACTCAACCTAACCTTTAACTCAAGCTTTTTCAGCGCCGGCTTGGCTCGTTAATTTTATTTCCCTTTTATTTTTTAAAAAAAAAATAAAAACAAGTTGTTTTTCGTTGAGCCTTATTGGGCCCTATAAGCCCGCCCTCCCAAGCTAGCCCGACATCGTCACGAGTAAGCCTCCCTTTTCTGTTTTTCAGTTTGATGATTGTTTATTGTGAATCCGTTCGATATGCCTTCACTCGGGCCTCAAAAAAGCAGCCCAAGGGGGGCCGAGCCAGGGCCACCTAAGCTTGTTAAAATAATAAAATTCCTACCTTCTTTCTACTTATTAGTAACTCTTATTACGAGAGGGGGAAAAGGAAATAAAGAAGAATTTTGATACCTTGGGAGGTTTAAAAGGGTAATCAGGTGGGAAATGGACGGTAACTAGGAAAACCCCTCCTGCATAGGGGCTCTCATTGGGCCCTATTATAGTTGCTTGCCAATGAAACATATCTTGAGCCACAGGACCTGAAATACAAGAAGGTTTTCATCAACACAAGTGATGTGATCTCAACTAAATATCTCTCAAAATCGATAACAATAAGTATGTTAAAACTGACGAGCTTCATTTTGATTGAGTAATAACTAAACGCTTGACCTGCACTGCATGAAGTAGGAGGGTCTCGTTGCAATTCTCGGAGCTCCTTGAGAATTCTCCTTGATGCCATTTTCGATTAAGGAACTAGACTTTAGTGGTTTTGATACAAATCCTGTTGGAGAAATGGTGTGTTGGACAAAGTATATATATACACATGCAGCGAGGTTTCAATGAACTCTCTCTTTTCAATTATTATTGAGTGGGAACGGTATAGATTCCAATTTCCAATGGCTAAAAAGTAGAAGCCAAAAACAATTTATCAACACTTAACTAATATTCTCACAACTTGAGTAGTCTTTGTCTAGTAGTCTTTTTCTTGATTTGATCCTCTACTAGACATTTTTTAAAGACATTATTTATCTAAGGGTGTCCTCAATATAGAAAACGATGGATTTTTTTGGGTTGTATATATTCTTATGGAATTGATGGATTCTCATGAATTCTATGACACGGACTTTTATTCAATTTCTAATAGAATTTTGTTGAATTTCAGAGGGTGTCTCCAACACAGAATTTGATCGATAGAATTTCATATTGATTTTTTTGAGACGTTATTTCTAATTTTCTTTTTAGAGTAGTATTTATCTTTTTTCTTATTTATTTTTGTTCAAGTTGAATGCTAACTTGGTATAAAAAAAGTTATATGACTTTTTACTTGATAATCAAAAAAAAAGATATTCAAATAATGTCAAGCTTGCCCTCGTTCAAATGAAAAAATTAATATTTTTTAATTATAAATGAATAAAGATAATAAAGTTATTTTCTACTTTATGTGCGAATATAAAATTTATAAAATTACATTGTAACTTTTTAATATTGTGGTAATACTTCATCTTCATTCTAGATATTTATTTACTTTGCATAAATTAGAATATGATGTGATTTTCAGAAAAAAAAGGTTTTAATCAATTTGGATTTTACTAAAACTTATGAAATTATTTTAAATTTCATATCATTACATTTTTATAGTAATCTCATATATCGTCCACGGATAGATTTCTTTTATATAGATTGATTATAATGTGATTTTTTAAAATTAGAACTATGAAGGAATTAAAAAATCACGTGCTATTGCGACAATAATAAATTATTTATTTATTTTGAAAAGAAGCTAATCTTTCATTCATTAATAGATTCCCCACGAACGGAGAAATGAAAATGAGTATACAATCAAACTAATGAAAAATCAACCGTAATAATAATAAATTATACTCATCACTTTTGTATAAATTGAATGTAACATGATTATTTAAAAACTAGAGTGACAAGGAAAAACAGGTTTTGAAATTTTTTTATTTTAAATTTTTATTAATTATCTAGATGTATAAAGATTTTATAAAATCTGTAAGAATCTGAAAGTGATAAGTCGGATTTTAATAAGAATATTGCAAGTGTATTTTTAAGTTTAAGAGGGTGTTCTCAATGTAGAATTTGATGAATTTTTTTATTTGTATGGATTCTTCTGGAATTGATGGATTTTAATAGAATTCCACAGAATCTGTCAAATTCTTATGAATTCTATAACATAGATTTTTGAGATTTCTAATGGAATTTATTGGATTTTAGAGGGTGTCTCCAATACAAAATTTGATAGATAGAATTTCATATTGATTTTTTTATGTTGCTATTTCTAATTTGGTTTTACCTTGTATCGTCGAGTTATCAATTATAAAATCACTTTAAAAATTACTAGTGTCATGTTGAAAAAAATAAATGTTAGAGTTGCATTTGTCTTTTCTCTTATTTATTTATTTTTATTCGAGTTGAATGCTAACTTGGTATAGAAAAAGTTATACGACTTTTTACTTGATGATAAAAAAATAAGAAAAAAGTAAAAATATTCAGATAATATCAACATTGCCTTCCTTCAAATGAAAAAATTAATATTTTTTATTAAAAATGAATAAGCATAATAAAATTATTTTTTATTTTACGAACCAATATAAAATTTATGAAATTATATTGTTACTTTTTAATATCGTGGTGATATTTCATCTTCATTTTAGATATCCATTTACTTTGAACAAATTAAAATATGATGTGATTTTTGAAAAAATAAAGTTTTTGTCAATTTGGATTTTACCAAAAATTATGAAATTATTTTAAATTTAATATCATTATATTTTTATAATAATCTCACATATCTAGGGTTAAATTTCTTTCGTATAGATTGATTATAACGTGATTTTTTAAAAATTAGAAATGTGAAGGAAATAATTATGTGCTATTGTGATAATAATAAATTATTTATTTATTTTGAAAAGAATGTACTCTTTCATTCATTAATAGAATTGACCACGAACGGAGAAATGAAAATAGGTATACAATCAAACCAATGAAAAATCAACCTGATAATAAATTGAATGTGATATGATTGTTTAAAAACTAGAGTACTAAGGAAAGATGAGTTTTGAAATTTTTTTATTTTAATTTTTTATTAATTATTGTCTAGATGTAAAAATATTTTATGAAATCTATGGGAGTATGAGGGTGATAGGTCGGATTTTAGCAAAAATGTAGCAAGTATATTTTTAATCTTAAAATCTACATAATTCCATTGAAATCCACCATTTAATGAAATCCATCAAATTCTATTGGTAATTCAAGACACCAGAATTCTGCAGAATCTATGGAATTCTGAATTGAAGACACCGGAATTCTATAGGATCTACATAATTCTAAATTGGAGACACTTGAAATTATATGAATTTCTAAAATCCACCAAATTTCATATTGAAATCCACCATTTAATTAAATCCATAAGATTCTATAAGTAATTGCGGACACCCCACTAAAGTTTTACTTGTATTAAAAAAAAAAAAAAAAAAACCCCAAGTTACAAATCATCGTTCTTGCTAGAATAAAAGTACTTTACAGAGAGTATTTTTTATCATTGGTAATGTCTACTTTGGCATCTCACCAAAAGAGAAAGTGGACATTACTGCTCCCGGGACATAGTTTAACTGATCGAATAATCAGCGCAAAAGCTTACTTTCAGCAACAGGGTGGGAAATTCAAAACCATTGAAGGCATTTCGAGGGATTATTTACACATCATTGCCAAGTGTTGGAAGTGTGGCGGTAGACTCTTTTATGCGCAGAAGTGTACAGTCTTGTGAGAGAACCAAAGACCAGTTGAGGCACATCCCGTGATTTATCTCTTGTAGGGGTCTAGGGTCAAGGATCCTGGAGTCCAGGATTAGCCCAACGCAAGCTGAGATACCTAGTGTCAATCCACAAGGGGAAAAAAAAAAGGAAACTGGACATTGCTCATTTTCAAGAGTTCGCCGCATACCTCAGGCTGATGATGTCGATCATCATCTCTAACCAGCTTGTGATCATCGTGCTGGCAAGCCGACCACGCATTACCATATTACAGTCATAAAGAAAAAGCCCGCCGACTTACAAAATAATATCATGTCAATCGATATCAATCTTACTCCAAATTCGAAACTTTTTTCTTGCACACTTAAAAAGGACGGAGAATTTGTAATATTCTCACCCCAAAACCAACGGCCCCATTCCTTCAAATTGACCACGAAAAAATGATAATAATAATAATAAAATAGAGGCTAAGTGGCTGTTTGATTCCCCTTATTAACATTAATTTATAATGAAAAATTTTGATGAGGTAAAATTAATAGTGTACATTTAATAAAAATTTAAAAATTTTGATTATGAATAAACAACTGTCAAATCAGTAATAGGTGAAATTATAAAGAGAATTGAAAAAGAAATTCAAACAAGCTCTAATATCAACTCACCTTTATTAGTCCATTAAAATTGACCCCTCCCACTGTCACGTTGACAGAATCTTACCGCTTTATTTGTTTCAACGGACGCATAATTCCCCAAGAGATTAGACTTTGATAATAAAGAATGAAAATTGATGTTCTTATAATAAACTGATATAGCTTGATATTTAAGCCAACTTAATTTCAAAAACAAAAAGCAATATTTAAAATAAAACGAAGTGGGTAAAACAAGTCGCAAGAATACATGACAATCATTATAAATGAAATTTAGGATTTTTTGCTATAATAAGAACTAATAATAATATTACGCAACATCACTGAAGGTAAGTTTCTTTCTATCAGAAATTTTGGTCACTAAAAAGAACAAATGAAAGACGGATGGATGGTCACAAATCAATGTGGCCTCCAATTCAACTCCCTAAACATGTAGAGATTAAAAGCACTATAAAAATGAAGCCACCAATATCCCGGAGATTACTAGAATTTTCATTGAATACATACATGAGGGACCTTCTATTTCCTCTACTGCAAAAAGAAATAGAAATGGGTTTAGTAAAGAAGAGTACATAGAGCTAATCGATGATCACAATAAAGAGCAGGCCTTTTGAGCCCTTCCCTTCTTTTTCTTCTGCTTTGGTGGCTGGAGCACCACTTTAATGGCAGCATCAAAAACTGCTTTCACATTCTGCAATAAGCACGTTTTAAGTAAGTAATAAGTAAACTCCAGCAGGCATGCAAGAAGAGATGGACAAACCTGCTGTGTTTTAGCACTACACTCAATGTAAGACAGTGCTCCAATGGTCTTTTTCAGCTCCTCCCCCTGGAAATTGAAAGACGAATAAAGTTTCTATGAAACAAACAAACTGTAATTAAGAATAAAGAAGAAAAGATGTACAGACAAAATGTAATCTTACTAAGGAAAATAAAACATAAATTATTCACCTGAGCTGCTGTAATTGGTACAGCGCCTGGATGGTCAACAAAGAATTGCTCGTCATCCCGAAGATCTGAGTAAAAAAAATTAATAAAATTTGATGACATTCAGACCTTTGTATTAATATTATCATAAACAAGCACGTGTCACTGATGCAGAGATGAAAATTTTGAAAATGCTTTCTCCAACATATATATGATAATTCAATATTTATAAAAGATGTTTCCACAGAAATAATTTCAGAACCTAATCATACTAAGAAACAAATTGATGTCCACAAACCCAAGACTGTAACAATGTCCAGCCATCTACCCTCCACCCATCCTTTCAACGCCTTACCAGCTCTCTATCACCTCTAGTCTCCACATCATGCAACCACGTTCTACAGAGAGAAAAGTTGACTTGGGGAACACAAAAGGAAGATGGTGATTTATTCTAGTTTTGAAGTTTATGAGGAAGCTAATTTAAATTCTCTCTTCTTTTTACCCACCCAAATAGAGGATCTAATTGTCATTTTACCATACCAAATATGTCCAGACACATGTGACCACATGGTTTTGTGGACAGAATTTTTCAGTTTTGATCTAAGAGCAATGAAGACTGAAAGCTGGCAAACACTCTTCCAGATATAGAATCGTGATAGTAGGTTCCCGAAATTTTACCCATCAATATCTTTACATGATATAACTAGCAGTCATGATTGCTAAAACTAATATCAAAACTCAACTGCCATGGTCTTGAAAATTCTTCCCATTTTCTTTCGGGTGGGGGCCAATTATCACCTTTTTCGTGATCAAAGTATACAGGTATGGTCTATTAACAAACTCAATCAAACAACTCACCTATTTTTGTGCCAACAAGAACTATAGGGACACCAGGGGCGTAGTGCTTCAATTCGGGAATCCACTAGACGGACAAGCCAAACAATAAATTTTCATCAGACAAGAAAAGTACGGAGTCTTAAAGAAGAGTGAAAGGATGGATAGCAGACGCGTAAAACTTATACTTCTAAGAGGTATCAACGCCTCACCTTCTTGGATACATTTTCATAGCTGGCCTTGCTGATTAGGGAAAACGCCAAGATGAAAACATCAGCTCCACGATAACTCAAAGGTCTTAATCTATTATAGTCTTCCTGTCCTGTAAGAAAAACAACCACAGGCACATAAAAGTGAGCACAGCTAATTAAAATTTTGACTACACACAAGAAACATGCCACGGAAGTAAACATATTGAAAATTTTTCTAGTGTTTACCAGCAGTATCCCACAAGCCTAGGTTAACAGTGGCTCCATTGACGACCACGTTCGCACTGAAGTTATCAAATACAGTAGGCACATAGTCCTGCTCCGTTTAACAAGCAAAAACAAAGAATAAAAATCTAACAAAGTTGGAAGTAACAAGTGTAAACAAAAATGTACTAGAATATTAGACAGCATGTGATAAATGAAAACAATGATAAAGTGGCATAAATGAGAACAGTCAACATACTTCAGATGCAATTTGGCCATGGATGAACATTCTCTTTGCTTCATTGCCAATAAAATAATATCACATCATTTCTCTTGAGGATTTAAATAGACAATGAGTTACACTAACGTGGGAAGTGGTATGAACGTGCAAGTACCTCCCTCAAAATGCAAAAACACTAAAACTCCAACCTGATATGAAAGAAAATGCTGGAATGGAGAAGCACCGACACAAATAAAATTATTAACAAACAGTTTCTAGAGAATCTATGTGACTGATGACACTTCATAAAATATAAACACTCCAGAGGAAACGTTAATATTAAGATTCTAAACCCAGCAATTCTCCAATTCTTTTACAATTCCACATTATCTAATAAACATCATCCTAAAAGAAACACGTAACAGAAAGAAACTGATCCAGCTGCAGTACACAAAAAATAGAATTTTGCAGGATAAACAAAATGCATAGTGGGAGCCAAACCGTGGGAAAGGTGTTGCTGGTGTACGAAATCAGAAGACACGTTTTGCCGACGGCACCATCGCCCACCGTCACACACTTTATGAATCTGGACGCGCTCATTATCTGTAAATCCCTCACTCCTTTCAACCTTTCTCGTCAGATCTTCTCCCGAAGACCTGATTCGCTCCAACACGACCACCTACTCGTTCGAATTCCAGTTCTCCTTACTCTACCCGCTTCAGTGCCGGCATCCGTTAATCTGTTCCAGTAATAAAACGCTCAAAAAAAAAAAAAAAAGCTTCTTCAATCGAAAAAATCTAACCCTAATTTGGAAAGAAAATGCGGGAGAAAATGAGGATCGAGATCTAGAGAGAGAAACAGGGGGCCAAAAAAAAAAAAATCGTAAGTAAATGTTGGAGGAGTGTGATGAAGAATACCTTATTTAGCCAAGAAATGATGCCTTCGAATCGCTCTTCGCCAAACCTGTTTTCTTCTCGCTGTTTGTGTGAGTGCCATGGAAACCGTAAGGTTTCATTGGTCATCATTCGCTCATTCTCCGCGCCTTTCTCGCTGGCTATTGGGTCAACGAATATATATGTGGGCCTCCCTTCTGGCCCAAAGTTGGCACATATTTCTAGGCCCAAACAGGCATTTTTTGCTACTCTATTTCCCGTTAGAGAACTTTCCGAAAGTTTTGTTTAAAAAGCTTTCATTTTACGTGCTATATATAGATACATACAATA
>CAVNYN010270197.1:0-14528 GCA_963692815.1 Nyctanthes arbor-tristis
TCCTAATTTGGCTGTATATAAAATGGCAATTTAGTAATACTATATATTGTTTACAAAATAATGTACTTTAAAGTTGTAGAACATGGAAAGCACGTTTTCAACTCAATTGGCTCTAGCTTATCTTACCGAAAATTCATTGTAACAATTGACAGAACCCAACAAAAAAGGGAAAAAAAGAAATAAAAAAGAAATACATAACGGAAAAATTGCATGATCATTGAATGGCTCTACCTCTGTCTTAACCCATCCAGTTGACGAGTTCAAGTCAAGTACGAACAACTTGTCAGGTTTCGGTGAGCCACTCATGTTCAACGAGCACAAACATGACTTGATGCCACTCTTATATATGTGTTATGAGTTGTGAAATAGTAGCATAAGAGCTTATAATTGTTGGAACCCAAAAGTGTTGTTTCTTTTTTATTTGAGGAGCACTGATGTGAATTTTTTCATATTTTAAATTTCCTTTGTAGAAATTCACATGTTACAATCTTGATAGTTCGTGGTTCAAACAAGTGACACAATGGTTAGATACTCACACTCTATGCAGGAGGTCTCAGTTTGAACCACAATTATCCCTCTCCTAATTTCCTCCACATCTCCTCCCCTATGCCCCTCTTGTATAAAAAAAGGGTAATTTGCACAAATAGACCCTATCATTTAGTATCAGTACATAAATAGATCTATAGTTTTTAACTTGGCGATTCCAACCTTAACATATCATTGTTCCTTGCAAAGAGAACTTTACCTTCCAAATTTGTCAACTTTGCTATTGAAGTGACATAATCTCATTTAAAATATAAAAAGAAATATTTATATTTCTTATAGAATTCTAAAGAGAGGTGACTAATAGGAAACTTCTTATTATTGGCTGATGTATCATGTTGGTATTTATATTGGTCCTCACATACCCTAGCGGTGAAAAAGCCGGAGCTTTCGCTAGGGATTCTAAAAAACATTTTAATTTAGTGAAAAGTCAAAAACATCCAATTTGTTTTTATAGTGGTAAAGAGGTAATACTATGATGGCAGTTAAATTGGATGGATCAAAATATAAATTTTTTTCTTTATATTTTATTTGAAATTAACGGTAGAATACCCAAAAAAGAATTATATTTTTGAAAAAAGAAAATAAGCGTAAAAATGTCATTTTAACGATAGAAATTGGTCCAAGTTAAACCTGTAGGGTCCATTTCCATACTGACACTAAAAGATAGGGGTCCATTGTTGCAAATTATCGAAAAAAATCTTAACAGTTGAGAATTTTGTGTGAAGGGGTAAAAAAGCCATTTTCTATCTTTAAAATTAAAATGTGGCAACTGGACAAATAGCAACCCCGTTCTCCCATTATACGTATGGTAAGATTATCCCACCAGATGCACAGATGATAGAAGATTATTGGACAAATCACATAGGGTTGTCCCATAATTGGACAAATCACATAGGGTTGTCCCATAATAGGACAACTCACAGGGAGCTTGTCTAATAATCTCAAATCATGTGTGCGTTTGGCAGCATAATTCCGTTAGACATATGGAGGGAGATCATTTTTGCGGCAAATCAGTAGGCCCCTTTTGGAGTTGGATTAGGAAAAATGACAAAAAACTTAAGGTTTGCAAAAATGGCAATTTTGTTGGGTAAAAATATATAAACACTCTTCTTGCAAAAATGGACAAAATAAATAGATGATTGTGATTTTGTAAAGGGCACACATCTCAATGGCAGAAATTGAAATATGTTGGATGAGTTAATTAAAACACACAATAGATATTTTATTTACACAATGGACAAACATATTTGGAGGAAAAAAAAGACGACGGCAAATGTAAAATTTCTCTAAACATAGAATTTTTCCAGAAATAGATGTACTGTGTAAGCTTACAGTAACAATGTAACTCATAAGTGTGGAATATTAAATTTTGGTTAGTAGAATTTATCTAAACGTTGAATTTTTTCATCAACAGATATGGTGTGTTTAAACCTAAAGTAACTTGTAATTCTATGATTCTACATTTAGATTATGGATATATATATATATATATAATTTCTCTAGACGTAAAATAATATTTCCAGTAACAAACGTGATGTATTTAAGCTTACGGTGATAAAGTAACTCGTAATTATAGAATACTATATTTAGATTATATAGAAATGTAGAATGTATCTAAACATAGAATTTCATCGTCTGGTGGTCATGTTTAGAAGTTCCGGTGGACATGCGCTTTTCAAGGTTTGATTGTGGAGGGATGGATTTAGGGCTTAGGGTTTTTGCTTTGTTATTTGAATCCAATTTCTCAATGTCTGAGTTTGTGCTAATTTCTTTTGCATCGTTTCTAATTTAAATTCCGAATGAGCTTTTGTTTTCTATTTTATCATTTTTTTAAAATACAATTACAAACTACACTGTAGCAGTATAAATATGCATATATATATATCATACTGAAACAGAGTGAAAATAAATCGACAATACATTGACAATATACTAATCCATGTATAGAGGATTATAAACTACAATAATATGGAGAAAAACCCGCACATATGAGAGAATCGAACCTAGGACCTCTAAAAACGATTGAATAAATATTAATTTATTATATGATGACACCCAGTAAATTTTAAGTTAAAGTAAGGGATCCATATTTTGGCATTTTAGCTATGGGTGCAAGTGTTAAACAATTTGGAGATTTTTCCATATGCTCTTCCAAATCTAGATATCTCTTCTAATTTCCTCATTTAAAATTCTCTATAACAATCATGTTGCACCATGTAAAGTGATGTGTTTAGAAAAGGAATAATGCTAAGTAGCATTATTGCTAAGCACTCGTTTATATCACAATATATATGCCATTAAATGACAAATTGGGTTAAAAACTTACACATGTTACCCACTCAGTTTAACTTATCATGTGATGTCACGTGGAGTGGACCAACACTAGTGCTATATAGAATTACATGCTAGACAATAGGCATGCTCTACAGTGTTCATATTTCATGACTTCATGTCATTACTTCAAGATCCTATATTATCTAATTTGCTATAGAATTAAAATTTATGTATGACAAACACAGTTACCAATAATTATTATTATACTTGTTAATACTCAGTTAGGGCTACACTTGAAATTTCCAGGGCGTGATACTATTTATTTATTTATTTTTTCTTTTTCATTTTCTATTTTATTAAAGTATTACATCAAAGAAATTTGCAAAAACTCAAGTAACTGTTGTGAAGATATTTGGAAAAAAAAATTAATATGTTAGAGCTTTTTTGGGAGCTTTACATTTGACAACTATCCGGATTATAATCTAGATTATAATCAGTGGCGTAGCTAGCCAATAAGAGAGGGGAGAGCCGGATCGATAACTTGAAAAAGTCATTTATGCAAATACTAATTTTTCAAAACATTACACAAAGTCAAGTGTATTAAAAAATGCGTTCAACAACTCAAAGTCTAGTTTGCTAAACTAAAAAGTTAAAGTTGAACACGGTGATTTTTACTTTAATAAATTCAACAATGAGATGATCTATATATATTTTGCTAACAAGCTCTCTTTTAATAAAGAATGCATTGTAGTCTTTCCTTTCTTACTAGGAAGTTGTTAGCTACTATCAAGTTTGAATCCATTAACAAGATTGAATCCATTAGTCCATGTAGTAATACATTCCATAGGATGATTTTACTAATTATATTTATATTCCATAGCTTGATTTTTTAACTTGCATCATATTATATTGTCCAAACGAGCAGCTACGTTGTTCGCCAGTTTTTTAGTTAACAAATCAAATTAGTACTTTATATCTATAATATTTCTCAAAAAGCTAATAGCAAAGTACAAATAAAATACTTTTTAACACATGTCACAAATAAAAACATTAGCCAGAGTTATTCAGTAGCTTAAGTTTTAACTCATTTGTTTTGTTTCATTGATTAGTTATTGATACAAATTTTCAATTTCTTTCCTTCAGTTTAGTAAAAATTTCACTTGCAAAGTTTAAAACTAAATACTAAAAATAACTCCAAATTAGTTTCTTCCGTTAATTCCAAATTTCATTTTCTTCTCAGCAAGTACTTCACTTGCACAAGTCTAAAAGAGTGAAAAAATAAAAATAATCCCAAAAAAGTGAAAGAAAAGTTGTTAAAAAAAGGAAGAGTAAGGAATTCTTAGTAGTTCATGGCCTCATAGCTGCTACGAGGAAGAGTGGAAGACCATTGAGAGGGACTTGACTACCGCCACAGGGCTACCTGCCAGTAAACAAACTCTAGAGTCCAGCCGCCACCAAGAAGAGAGGCCGAGTGAAAATTGAGAACTTTACTTTGCTGATTTGAAATCTTGCTTGTGGTTTGAATAGGATTTGGGGATTTTTTTCCCTAATTGCAAAATTCTCAATTGGGAGACTATAGTTTGCTGGGAACAAGACGACAATTCAGAATGAATAATTAATAGGTTTGGAAATAAGGTACAATCTATACATTATCTATATATTATAAAACTAAAGTAGTTAAACCTTTAGCACCTCATTTTTCTTGCCTTTTTTTTGCAGTGGCTACAAGTACAGCTATGTTGTGGTAAAATTCTTACCCGCTGCCTCTTTACCCAATATAGCTCATCATCTTTACTTAATATAGTTTTCTTTTCTTTATTTATTTATAGATTTTATTTTATTTATTTTATTTGTATTTTAATTAATTATTAAAATATTATGGAATATCTTATATTGAGCCCATATTTATCTCTCCCATCAGAACCCCAATTCCATGAAGAATGCTACAACCCTACGTTATTTTCCTAAGATTTCGTTCTCCATTCCATCTAATCTAATCCCACAATTATTCAATCTAATCCCGTAATTATCGTTATTTCTGAATATCCAACTAACCAAGATTGCAAATACATCTGAGTAGTGATTGAACAAATTTAACAACAAAGGTGTGGGGATTGCACATGGGAACGGGTGCATAATCAATCATTTTTTAAGGATTGATAAAACGTACTAAAGAAATTTGAATTGTATGAGCTGCTAATCTAAGTATTAATCAACTTTTTTAATCAAAGTATAAATCCTAAATCACTTTCTTGGACTCTTTCAATAAATAGTGTTTTTTTACATGAGCATGTGTTTGTTTGCTTGGTGACCCATTAATCTATTGTTCTAGGGGTGTCATTTGTAATACTTCCTTGTATTAAATGTACACTGTTGCTTGCTAATCTAATGGTGTACTTTATTTTTCAATATTTTAAGCATTAACTATAGACGGAGCCACTGTGTAGAACTTGGAGAGGAAGATGGTGGTAGTGGCTTGAGATATAATTATTTGCCTTAATGTTGCAATACATGTTGGAATCTAGAATGTCAAGAAAGTTTTTGTTTCTTGATTGAATTCAGATTTCATATTGATGTTCCAGTCATTGGTAGTGAGCCAGTAGAACTTTAGTGATATTGATCATCATGTGGCTGAAACATTCTTTTATTGTTTCTTTTATTATTTAAGCATACTCTTTAGTTTCTTATCTTGGAAAGCTGAAATTGTGCAGATATAACAGTGAGTAGATTTGTTCTCTTTATCTAATGTTGGGAAAAGTCAATAGCATAATGACACATGATTACATATTACAACTCTGGACTGTGTGGCCAAAGCCTCGATACTACCTAGACTATCAAATAGAAATAGGATCTATTTGTCTGCAACTATACTCCTTTTAATTTCTACAGCAGCTTCTGACTAACATTGGTTGTTTTTCTACAGAGATAGTCATTCTTGGATGGCTATTCCAACAGCCTTTTTTCACAGTGATATGTTTGCTTTGACAAATGCTGATATTTAGCTATCAATTCAAATAATAGGGATCCGAATTTTTTAGATTTAGGCTAAGAATGAGTTTCGAATGAAGTTTCTTTTAGTATTGGGGCTGTTTTATGCATCAAATATTGACAAATATCTAAGTATAATAGATAAGTATGCATTAAGCTCCAAACATTAAAGTTAGATACAAATGCATTTTTATCTCTTTGCCTTAACTTTTATGTTTTGCTCATTTTGCTCCAAATTAGATTCTGCTTATTTCTTTGTTTATCTAGATTCGAGATGTTTGTCCCAAAAATTATATACTCACTTTAATCAAGACTAGGAAAGTGGCATAACTAATACTTTTTTTTTTAATATTTCTCCTCGCATTGTGATGGATTGGCTTTTTAGATAGCCAAGTTTCATTACATGACATGCATGTTGAAAGTTTTTATTCTCTATATGTAGGTCCTTAACCGTTATCATGGAATATAAGAGTGTCCTATTATGAAACTTGATCTACGAAAGTGGAGAACTGATAGCTTTTGGCCCGTTTTGGTAAATATTTCTTTTAGTTGTGATTTTTTATCTTAAAGTCTAGTACTTTTATGGGAAGAAAATATTTCAATTGATTTTCTTCTTCAGCCTTTTTTTTAAAGCCTCTTGAAATGGTACATGGTAGGTTTCACGGCCTTCTGAAATGCTTGCTATTGGTGCTGAAGATTTCCTAAATAATTCATCTCAGGCAGTTGAAGAAAATGAGATACTAAATGGTCTCTTCCATCCCATAGTGGTTAATACTGATGTGGCACTAAAAGAAGAAAGTGACCACTATGCCGCAGGGGATGTTATCCACGAAAAAGATGGAGTTTTTGTAGGTTGTTTTGCATCCAAGAGAAGAGGAAGACTTGCTATCGAGTTAGCTGAAGCAATTGCTTTAGGTGAGGGCCTTGCTTTTGCCCAACGTAATGATGTCACTACCATCCAGATTGTTCTACTCTTTGCGAGATTAAATCAAGTATGGCACAAGTGGATTTTGGCTCTTGCAACTTTATTTGTTGAGAGGTAAGTAATGTTGCCCACAACATTGTCATATGTTTATTAGCATTAAACTTCAAATGTAATTCTCTATTGTATTGTTTCATCTTTTTGAATTCAATAATTTGCCCTGATATGAAATGAATTCATCAT
The DNA here is from genome assembly GCA_963692815.1 of Nyctanthes arbor-tristis. NCBI lineage: Eukaryota > Viridiplantae > Streptophyta > Magnoliopsida > Lamiales > Oleaceae > Nyctanthes > Nyctanthes arbor-tristis. The sequence goes on from CAVNYN010270197.1 coordinate 6,974, forward strand.
ATTTCCTTTCAAAATGGTCTTTTCTATTTACTACAGGATATATGGGAAAATAATAAGACACAGTTTTGGGGCACAGCCACATAAGTATGATCATTTTCACATAGTTTTGCATCTAGATATATATATATATGTATATTTCTTTTGTATCATTGCACTATGAAGTAGATGTATTTGGTAAGAAGATTAATTTTTGAGCCATTTTTTATTAATGATAAATTGGTTTGTTTTTAATGTTACTAGATTCTTGAGTTGCACTTTATTCATTCATTTCAAATTAACTGATTGTATGAATCAAGTGATTTATTCTTCCATCTATTTAATCATCATCTCACATTTCGATGCATATATTTTCATTATACTTTTGTTCATATTGTATATTTGTTTCTGAATTTGTGTTTATGAATATATTGATAGATGATGATAGATATGAAATTCTAAAAAAAAAAAGATTTGGTCAGATTGTCAATAAAAATCAGCCACGTTACAATATCAAATGTTTATGGGATAATTGATGAATGTATATTTACTATATTTGTATTACTTTTGAATGCCATGATTACTATGTTCAATAATCCTCTTGATTCATTTAATGTGGTTGTCTACTTATAAATTCTAAACAAATATATCTCTATAATAGTCATCTCTATATGAATATTAGGATATTACTATTGAATTTGGGTTTTCCTTCCCCCGAGCCCAAACATAAAAAACCTTTGGATGAAACTTTAAAAAATTTTTTTTCCTTACTTTTGCTTTGTTCTGGGCCAAGATATGGGTGGGTCGCGGCCCAGTATGGCCCTCCCTTACCTCCGTCATTGATTATAATATAATACACGATACCATTTTATTAATTTTTTTTTTGTAAAAAGTAAAAGATTGTGTCTTGACTTTTACTTTTTGACTTTTTGAAAAAAGTGAAATCAATAAAATGACGTCGTGTGACAGATTATAATTTATATTACAATCTCGATCAGTTACCAAACACCCTGTAAATTTATTAAATCAATAGCAATAACATATCCCCTAAAAACAAAAACAAAATTTGACACTACCCGATCATTTTTCTTTATATATTTCTGGAAAATTTTCAAAAATCTCCTGCAAGTTTTATAGCAAAACTTTCCACATCGTGTGACTTGTATAGATGCATATTACGTGTATTTCATATAAGCTAAGTGCATTTTAAGGAGTGATACTATTTATATAGACTGGAGATCGGCCTCGAGTTTAGTTGCCATTTTCTTATTGGTCATTGAATAAATGAAGATCTCCGTGTATTTATACATAAATATTCATCTTTCAATGTGAAAACTTTCAAGAGGTTTTAAAAATGGACTCGTATATTTCTACAAGACATTTTCTTATAAATTAAACTTTCATAAATCTATTTACACATAAAGCTTTCAAGGACCAGCTCTAAGTGAATTTACTTTTTTAAGCTTAGCCAAACACGATCTATACAACCCAAAACCCTAAACGAATATCGGCACCAGCATCTCGCAGTCCACTGGAAAAAGCGCCTCGTCAAGTGTAAATAAATTAGGTTTTCTTTTCCTACAAACTCTAATGAACTGCGCAAATTTGGGAAATTTGATTCCGCCGGTTATCTGTCCTCTGCATTTCAACCGTTTCTCTGTCTTCTGCTCTCCTTTATCCGCAACTCGTAAGCTCCGACTTTTTCTGCTGTAACTGTACATATCTGCATTCTAGGCGTATTTACTAAGCAGGGTTGTAAAATTGTTTGCTGAATTGGAAAATGGGGATTCAATTCTAGCTTGCCTTCTAAGAATTTTTTTTTTTTTGGAGTGCTTTATCAACTTCTTTACTTTCGTGAACTATGTTTCGTGGGTGTACGTGTTACGCCTTCTCAGAAGGTGGGTGGTGAGAATAATTTCAATTTGCGTGCGTTCGACGCATTCCAACTATCATATGTTTATTGTATCCCCATCCCATATATATAACACACACACACTAGTTAATATAGAGGTTCTGGCTTAAACTTCTCGAGTGGCAATGCAGGCCAAGTTCAGCCTCTTGATTTTGAAGAAACACTGTTTATATGCTTATCAATAACGTTGAATCATGCATAAGGGGATTACAACAAAGAAATTACTGTCCTGATTATAATTTAGAATAGTTCATGTGGGGATTGATGGGAAAAGATATAAAAAGGTTCAAGTCTATAATACATTTGATCTTGTAGCACCGCTATGTGGTCTTAAATGAACCTTCAGGGTTCAAACTTGCCACCATCGAATTGGTCCTACCCTATGTAATCATTTGGGGGAAAAAAAAAGAGGAAAGAGAAGTTACCTTATAGATAGTTTGACTGCTATTTCGAATTGACTGATGACTGCACCGGTTTTAGCATAACACTTTCTAGCGTGGTATCTGACTGTTAGACAAATCGGAAGTGGAAGAATTGGATTAGAGAGAGGGAGATGGATGGAGACTCTTGGATTAGAAGAAAAGGAGAGGGACGGAAGAAATAGACAGAAATTTAGCCTTTTTTATGTGAGTAGGGGAGAAAACCTTCCTTAAGGTCGGTGTAATTATGAAAATGCATGGGATGCTTATTGGTGCTGATATTAAATGTTTTTTATTTGCTGTCCTGGTCTTGCCTTGTTTTGTTTCTTTTTCTCCCCCTTCATATATGTAAGGGACCATTGTGTGCCTTTTTGTAACTTTTTGGTGGTTATGTGGAACTAGGCAGGTATTCTTAAAGAAACACCTCGAAGATTTTTGCTTGTGGGGAAGGCACAGTCTTGGGCAAATATGGCTAATGTAAGTTGATGTAAACAATGTACTAAAACATTATTTGCCAAATGAATGACATGCAATGTGCTTTATCTCTGCTTTCTTGTCTTTGATGCTGTTATAGTCCACCAGTGACCTGGATAAAGAGAATGTTGGGAGTCTCAAGGAGCTATTAGTGAAACTATTTGAACAATCATTGAGATCCACGGTCCCCGATGTGTTGGATGTAGAGGCTGCAATTGCTCCATGCCAAAATCCTAAATTTGGTGATTATCAATGGTATGCTTGCTTGTTCTTTTCGTAGATCAGCTTGCTTATAAACGTTATTATTACTGCTTACCGATTGGGGAACTCTCTTTCTTGTAAGCAACAATGCCATGGGCTTGTGGTCAAAGGTTAAAGGCAGGGGCACCCAGTTTAAAGGTCCCCAACCAATAGGACAGGTATTGGTGATTGCAATTGCTTTACCTAAGCCTTGTTTCATTCACTGGAATAATACTGTGATTGTAAAGTTATGGGATCCCTTAAATTGATAATCAAATACTTATTTGTTATACTTTCATTTTTAGGCCATTATGAATAATCTCCCTTCATCAGAAATTATAGACTCGTGCTCAATAGCAGGACCTGGCTTTGTAAACATTGTATTGTCTCGGCAGTGGATAGCAAAGGTAGCTGATTTTTCATTCATATTATTCTTTGGTTGAATATTTCTATTTGCTGTTTTTGTTTAAGAGAATCTTACCTAAAGTTGTACAGAGTATTCAAAGGATGCTAGTCAATGGTATTGAAATTTGGGCTCCTAAGCTTCATGTCAAAAGGGCAGTGGTTGACTTCTCCTCTCCAAATATAGCGAAAGAAATGCACGTTGGTCACTTAAGATCCACAATTATTGGGGATACACTGGCACGCATGCTGGAATATTCAAATGTTACAGTTCTACGGAGAAACCATGTTGGTGACTGGGGCACACAGGTATTTTATCTTTCACTTTTATTTTTACTATTTAGTACTGCTGTTCATGGCCAGATATAGATGTTTAGATGTGCTTATTTTATCGGGACTTGGTTGTTGTTTTCCACCTTTTTAGGTTGCGTTGATTATTTTTGGTCCGCCTGGACAATTTTAATCTTTTGTAGTGAACCTAAGTTCTGTTATATGATCCTTATTTCATTTATCATTTCAAATTCTTGGAGCAGTAGTGGCTACTCTAAGTGTAATAGCTGATTTCTTTGTTCAATACTTGGGTTTTAACCATGGTCTGAATTTTTTTTAAAGTTGAAACTGGAATTGATGCTCTTTTTATAAGTTAGGGCTTGTTTGGTATCATTTATTTTTTTCATTTATAAATTCACCTACCCTTGTTTTGACAACTACTCAACAATCATCACACATTTTAAACTTTAATTAAATCTCCACCACTCATTTTCACTTTTTATAAATTCTCTTTATAAATTAAGTTTATAAATGTAAACAAACGGACCCTTATTTTTGAGCTTTTCCTGCTATAATGAGCCAACAGAATTTAGCCTCTCGTGTGTTTTTTTAGTGGTCAGAATTTCTTGTCTTTCTTCCCTTTTCTTTTCTTTCTTTCCTTTTCCTCCCCAAACTAAAAAATTTACAATAAAATAATTCTGCAATTGCATCCATAGGCTTCTCTTTACTTAAAACTATACATTTTGCCAAAATTTCACTTATGACAAAATCAGAATGTATTGTCTTGACTGATCTTGGATATGACTTTCTTGAACTATGAAGTGTATATGCGTTATCATTTCTATCATATCTTAAGCTGAATGATATGTTTTGCAGTTTGGCATGCTAATTGAGTACCTTTTTGAGATGTTCCCGAATGGTCAAGTTAATGATCAAGCCATTGGAGACCTAGAGGTGAGGGAAGAAACTTCGAACACAATTTGATCCTTCGAGATCTTGTGGTTTAATTATCTTTCTGTTTTCATCTCTGAGTATGAAGCTCTTAACGTGCATCCTGTGTGCAATTTTTTGAGTGGTGATTGATGACAAGATGTGGTGCTACATTTAATGGTTGTTACATGGTAACAAAGTAGAATTTCCATATGTCACTTTATACTTGTTTTAGAAATAGACTGTTTTAAGGAATATTAGCTTATTTAAAGATTGAGTATTTCTTCAGTTATTTATAAAGATTGGATGCTTTCATGGATCATATGACTTATGACTTGCTGAATAAATTATAGCAATTAGCTTTTGATTTTAGTTTTTGAAGTGCCTTGCTTTTGATATGTTATGTGATGACTAATGATGGTATTGTAACTTTGTTTAAGAAAATTAGTGCTGTAGGGTAGAAAGTGTGGAAAAGGATATCTCTTTGGCCATCATATCCCATGCTTTTACTATGAGCTTGTTTGATTCTCATTATTTGTTTAAAATTGGGGAAATTATAATGAGAGAGGTAGAATTTGTATTGGAAATGTAAAAAGGTTTGAAATATGTGGTTGTAATTGAACAGTCGTCGAATCAAATGTCAAATCAGTGGTAGGTAAAATTATAATGTGGGGAAATAATCAGAATCAAACAAGCTCTATATGAATTACGGTTTGTTCTTTGTAGCTAGAAAAGAATGTGTGGTTGGTATGAATTTGATTTCTTGATAGATTTTGTAGTGGAAAAAAATAAACCCTAGAGAACAAACCCTAATCTTGACCTTTGTTTACCAATTTACATCATTCAACCTTTTACTTACCGAAAGCTGGAACCTGCATTGAACTTAAGGTCCGTATAACTGTGATTTGTAATGTTGAGTCAGCATACCCCACCGAAATTTGGAATTTGAGTGTTCAAATACTGATTAGTCAGAAATATACAGAAATCATCTCTATGTGTTACTGGAAAAGCCTGTCTCATGCTGGATGCATGTAATCTTGATGTCAATTAGAAATGAATGGTTCCTCTTTCCTTTGTTACTAGATATTATGCTCAAGATAGAACTTGTATTTAGGTGATTAGTACTGTCTTTATTTGTTCTGCGTGAGCATACTTGAATAGACCTAAACTATTGCATTTCGTTGAAAGCAAGAAAAAGGGGGGGGGGAGATAAAAGTAGGATGCAAACTGGGTTTTCTTTTGATTCAAGTGTGGCTTTTCAGGCATTCTATAAGGCGTCGAAGCAGAGATTTGACAGTGATCCTGCATTTAAGGAGAAGGCCCAAAGGGCTGTGGTCAGTCTTCAGGTGAATAACATCATAGCTTAAGCGTTAAGAGATTGCCTCTTTATTATTTATTTTCCTCTTTATTATTTATTTTCTATCCCAAACACCCTGCGGGAATAACCAGCTCCTCGTCCTCCTCCTCTTCCTCTCTCTCTCTTGCTCTCTGTTTTACCCCTTCTCCCTCTCTCTCGTTTCCCTCGCTGTCGTAAATAAAACAAGAAACCTTTACGCTAAAAAAAAAAAAAGGAAATTGCCTCTTATTTACTTGTTTTTGGCTTTATCCATGTTACAGGGTGGAGAAGAGAGGTATCGGGCTGCTTGGCAACAAATTTGTGAAATCAGTCGAAGGGGATTTGAAGCTGTTTATCAGCGGCTTGGAGTCCATTTAGAGGAAAAGGTGGCGAGCATTTAGTTTCTTGTGAATGTTTACTGAAAAGTCGTATTAAACATTGGTTAGGAAGATCTATTCACACCAAGAAATAAGCAAAAAAAATGCATTCCGTTGAACGATAAGCATGCAACTTGCAGGATATTTCAGTGTTTAAATAGAGCTACTGTTATAAATGTTCCAAATCTTTAGTAACTTTGTGATCCAGTTATATTGCCTATCAAAAGAAGTCTTATGTGAGAATGCAATGTGCTGGATATTTCAGTGTTTAAATAGAGCTACTGTCATAAATGTTTCCAATCTTTAGTTCGTTTGTGATCCAGTTACATTGCCTATCAAAAGAAGTCTTATGTGATTTTATTGTCAATGTTCAACATTTTTGACAAGGATAATTGGTGGGTAATTATATTTGTTTTCCCTTCTTATAGGGAGAAAGCTTCTACAGTCCATATATTCCAGGGGCCCTAGAGTTGTTGACTAAACAGGGATTAATTGAAGAAAGTGAGGGAGCTCGTGTTATCTTTATTGAAGGGAAAAATATTCCTCTTATTGTTGTGAAGAGGGATGGTGGTTACAATTATGCTTCAACTGATCTTGCTGCTTTGTGGTTAGTTCTGAACTTTCTGGGTTAATTGTTCATTGCTCCCTTCATTTTCGGGTTATAGTGAATCTCCTGTTTTGTGTGTTAGTTTATGTTTCTTCTTGCTCTAAATTACACAGCGGAATTAAATTGTCTGTTGAAAAGTTCTCTGACACCAATATAGATTTGGCGGTCACCAATGCTGGTATCTTCTAAAGCTGATAAGACGTTATAAATTGTGACTCAACAAAATTGCAATTATGCTACTGATATCAAAACTCAACTGCATTCCATGTAATGTTTCTGTTCATGTGCAATTTGTAGGTATCGACTTAATGAAGAGAAGGCAGAATGGATTATCTATGTAACTGATGTTGGCCAGCGGGAGCATTTTGAAATGGTTTTTACTGTAAGTTTTGACATGTTACCTTAAATGCATGATTACATGGCATCAATCCTTTTAACACCTTTTAGATGTGCATATGGTTCTATTAATGTTTCAAGTCCAATTATGTCTTATTTCAATTTTCTTTCAGGCTGCCAAACGAGCTGGTTGGCTTCCAGCTGAAGGTGACAACTATCCCAAAGCTAGCCATGTAGGATTCGGGCTTGTTTTAGGAGAAGATGGAAAACGGTTTC
>CAVNYN010270198.1:0-25880 GCA_963692815.1 Nyctanthes arbor-tristis
GCCCAAATGAAATCAAGAAATCTTAAAAAACCTAACGTCTTAAACTTAGTCATTTAGTCATTTGCACAAACAGCCTCTCTCTCTCTCTCTCTCTCTCTTAGTGGCGGCGACGGGGTGGTGGAGCGCAGTGGCAGTTGGTGGAGGCTGCGGGTGGAGCCATTAGGGTCTCAAGTTTCAATTTTAAGTTTACATCTTGAACCTTGAAGAAAATTTAAGGCATTTGAGCAGTAATAGAGCAGCGGTGGCATGGAGGAGATGCGTATGCGGCGTGGCAGCGGCGTAAGGGAGGAGAAAATTAGGGTTTGAAATTTGAGTAATTGAAAATTAGGCTGATTTTGAATTGTTATGTTACTTTGTAGTATGTAAATTGAAATAACAAGCCATTTTGGAAAAATAACAAAAAAAAGAGGCAAGGCCAGCGGCGGCGGAAGGCCTCTCCTCCAGGCAGCAAAGTAGCAGTGGCAGAAGGTCTCCACTCCAGCAACAAAGAGGCAGCGCACTTGACGGGAGCAAAATTGGGGTTTAAGGCAAATGTTGAATTGTTGTCCCTTATATTTATATACTTATATCAGATATTGTTGGGTTGAGAAAGTGCAACACGCTTTCTTCCGATCTTACAAAAGAAAAAAGTAAAATAAAATAAAATAAATGGGTTCAAACTGGCTAAACCAAACTGGTCCTGTTTGGTTCAGTTTTGACCGGGTTTGACCGGCCAAACCCGCGAAACGAAACGAAACGAAACGAACCGAACCGGTTTGGTTTGACATCCTTGAACCCATAGCCCAACTAGCGGCTTGGAGAAACTGAGCCGAACAGACTGAACTGGTTCGATTTACAGGTTTGAGATCGGAAGAGCTCGCCCACCCTTGGCTAGTACTAACTCTACAAGCACACTCAACTAGTCCAGCAAAAACAGAAATAGATGACAAAGTAGAAGTACTCATTGGTGGAGAAGAGTCGACATGGGCCACTAAAGGCAGAGTAACTAAAATAACTGGTGGAGCCTGCACAACAGAAGATGTCTGACCCTTAGTTATAAGATTTATTAAATGGACCGCTCAGTTGTAGGCCCGTAGAAACCCAAATCTTGATTAGGACAAATATAAATCTTTATGTTTAGGGTTTAATAGAGACAATTAGGGAAAATTCGTATGACGAATTTTTAAACGATATGATATGTTGTCAATTTCTTGCTAGCACGTGAAATTGATAGAACCCTAGCCATATTCCCATAAATCCGCTTTGAAGTTGTTCATTGTTGTGGAGTTTCAAATCTATTCTTGCCGTGTGGATTACGGTTAGAGGTTGGACAATTAGACAGCTGTGATGATAAGCATTGCTCCAATGGTCAATCAGGATTTGCAAATTCATGGCTTTCATCAAAGAGATACTTTTCTATCACAAATTCTTTTGAATTGTAAGGTCGATTATAAGCATAGGAATTGAATATTTATTTAATTTCCACAGTGCATATATTGTTCAATTTCTAATGCCATTTTGATATTTTTCATCTGTGCAATAGTTCACCCTTCTCTATTTCAGATTCAAATATAGTCTGCATGTCATTAGTTACAAGCACTTATAAACAATTGTTTGAGTTTTCAAAAACACAAAAATCATAAAATTTTACTGTTACATCGATGTAATAACAACCCAAATTTGGTTTGCCAAGTAAAATTTATGCTTAACTAGTGGAAGGATGAGATGAGTACCCTTTTTTTGCCTGTACAAAGGGGAATGGGGGATTGTGGGGATTCGAAGCCGGATAATCCCCAATAAGGGGTTAGGGCCTTAACCACGTGGGGATTCTCAGTAAAAACTATTTATAAAAGAAAAAATAATATGACTCATTTATTAGATAAATATGTTACAATTATATAGAGCGAGGTGTTCCGTTACCAACTGCTATATGACATTTTGATTGTTATATGGCGTACGTTGTTTTAAGCCTCTTATGATACTATGATTTTAGTGTTTAAACGTGTTACAGATAGATTTTCAGATAGTATTCCCTTCAATAAAATTTTTATGGACTTTTCTCTCATCTGATGGATCATGGATTCCAAATCTCAGCTTATGTAAAGTTTTTGCTCGGAATCTTGTTTTTTTCTTCATCATTTCTAGACAAGTAAATTATGAACAAATTATTAGTGGAAAGACTAGAAACGGTAGAAACGGTTTATGTATGCAAATGATCTTTAACAAAAAAATTAGAGAGAGTGACATGCACACACACATACACACACAAAAATTAGTTTTGAAAATATAACAATATTTTTGATAATGTGTGAGTTTTTGTCTTTTTGATAAGAAAGTAATAATATAATTGAAGAATAATCAATACACATTGGCAAAGAAGAAGTAGGGCTGTGAAAATTTGTCGCATCAATTGGGTTATATTGTTATTTGGTCAGTGAACTTTACCCAGATTAGATATTAGGACCGTAACTTTCATTTTTTTTAATCAAAGTACCAACTAGGCTGCAGCGTCATTTTTAGTCGTCCGCCTTACCTAGTTAGTGGGGGTTTGGAATCCCCCTACCATTTTTCTTATTATTCCAAAAAAATGGTACAATCCAGGAGGGGGACATAAAACCTGACCTCCAACTGAATGTACAATAAATGAAAGCAGTAAATAAGGAGGTACTACCTCCCTAACATTGGAATCAGAAAGAGCAAGAAATAAAACAATAGATAGAGTAACTGTACACATGACTCAAAAACTAAAGAATTAAGCTAAACTGTATACCTCTAACCAAAGGAAAACCATGACGGTCCATCTGTAGAAGTTCACGGGCCACGAAAGGCAAATCATGAACTCCACACTTTGTGTAACTCTATTTGGTCCAGCCGTCAAAAGCAAGAGCATCAGCAACCTGGTTGCCCTCACAAAAAATATGCGATAGTCTATCTTTGTCAAAGTGTACCTGCTGCCGAATGTGCCGAATAATGATCTGAAGATTCCTAGGACCGCCTTTGTGAAGAATGCAATGGATAGAGACTGCAGAATCAGCCTCCACCCATAAATCTGATATACCAAGCAACCTGTCAAGTAAAACACCATCGAGGATAGTGCAAAGCTCAGGCTCCAAAATCATACAATCCCTGTAGTCATCAGAAAATGCATGAACACAACACCCCCTAGAGTCTCTGATAATACCCCCTCCACCAGCTCTCCCATCACTAACATACCCATCTATGTTCACTTTGTGAAATTCCACATATGGTCTCTGCCAAAAAACCAAAATAGGAAGTGGAGGAGCAGGAGAAGAAACAGAAATGCCAAACCTGGAAACCAGATCAATATCCACTCTCCAGTGTGTAAAGTGAAGTGCTCTACCAGTGTGAAGAAAGGATATAGCCTGATGCACACACCAGATAATCCTCTTAGACGTGTGCTCTTCCGATCTTCTGTATTTCGCATCATTCCGCGCCTTCCACAAGAACCAAAACACAAAAAGTGGTACAATGATGCAAATATGCCCCTGTCTGACTGAATGTCCAGAAAACCGCCATATCTGAAAATGATGATGAATGCCGTCAGATACAGGATGAGAAAATTGGAAGATAAAGGAGAAATGCTGCCACACTCTATCAGCCATCGGGCGGCCAATGAAAACATCCTCCAGTGTCTCATCCTCAGAGTAACACCGACAACGTGAAGGCATCTGCACATGAATCCGCTGCCTAATCACGCAATCTACATTAATAAAACCCTGCCACTGTCGTCAGCAGAAGAAAGACACCGTCACAGGAACGGTCTGACCCCAAAAATCACCATACGCTAACGATCTAGAGCAAGGCAGTCTAACCAGTTCCCAAGCAGATCTAGCAGTAAAATTGCCATCAGGAGTAGACTTCCCAAGCGGATCTAGCAGTAAAATTGCCATCAGCATCGGATCCAAACTTATAGTATCTAAAGGCACTCCAACAATATACAATGCCGTATGCAGAGGCACAACCCCTATGAGCTTGGCCAAAGCCTAACCAGTATCACCAAGAAATCCAAAAGTCTGGCTATAGAATGAGTACGGGAGGGCAACTGCAGTGCAAGTGAAGTGTCCCTCATCCAATAGTCATGCCAAAAAATATCTGACCCCTGCCAAGCTGCCAAAAAGTCTGAGGCTCAGCCTAAAACCATGCAGCTAGAAGTCTACTCCAACCCCGAAAGGCTAAATAAGATGGCTGGATTTGTGAAGGATGATGTTCCCTGCAATATTTGCTCAGTAAAAATTGAGCCTAAAGAGATTCCTGGGACCGAAACCTCCACCAGAGCTTTAAGGAGAAAGCATCAACAATATCCTGTAATCTCATCAAGCTCAGTCCCCCTTCCTCAGGGGGCCGACACAACTCCTTCAACCGTTTCCAATGCATAAGATGTCTCTGATCCTGTGAGCTCCATAAAAATTTAGCAAAACAACTCTCCAACCGCTTCAACACAGCTTTATGAGGCTGTAAAATCTAAAATAGGTGAAGTGGCATAGAATATAAAGTAGAACGAAGGAGAGTAATCTTGGCACCTGGAGATAATATTCTGCTTGTCCATCCAGAAATCCTACTACAAACCTTCTGCATCAAATCGTCAAATAAGAAGATCCATTTGGCGCCCTTATATAAGCTGTAACTTTTGTTATCGGGTGAATGCTACAAATTAACTTTGCTTTTGTATGTGGGCAAAGCATGTTAGCGAACTTATTTTTTTCTCCATCTTTTTTTTTTTAAAAAAAATAAGTGAGACAACGAGTTGAGTTAAATGATGGAGATCTATATAATATAGTGAGTCACATGGCCCATGAGACATATAGGTGTGACTTGTTTGACTTTAAATTTAAAATAGAATCAGAAAAAATTAGTCTGCTTTAAATTTTCTAAGATGGCCTCACAAGTTAAATTTCAATAGCCTAAACTGCTTACCATCCTAAACTACTCACTATCCTAAACTACTCACTATTTAAGCCAAAGTGATTTCATTTGGCTTTGAGTTTTCACAAGCTTTTTTTTTTATTTTGTTCATATGCTTCATTTAACCCTCTAATTTTTTTTTTAGAAACTAATTTCCCTGCAACTTTTAGGGCTAATTCCTTTCCAAAAAAAAATAGAAAAGGAAATGAACATGGCTAATTGGCTTTATCTACCTCAAAGCTTTTAGGTTAGGGTGCTTTTTCGTCTCTGACCTTTTAAACTTGATAATTTTACTCTTAAACTTCACCTCTTTTTGGCACAATTTATCTTTTTCGACTAAAGAAAATGCTAACAAACATGATAACTAGAGTATCTCCAATCCAACAACGTGCATATTGTATACGTGGCAAATTATTATCAATTTTTAGGGGGAAAAACCAAAGAGAGTGAATAATAGTAATTGGAGAGATAAATATTATATTACCAATAGAAATTGTCTAGAGTTAGAGTTTGTCCTTAACAAATGTCAAGCATTATGTGTTACATATGCATTTTTTCTATTTGTCAAGAAATTGCGCTTGACACTGTTGCATTGGAGATACTGAAGAAAGAGTAATTTCTATTTTCTAACTAAATATGCTCCTAAAAATGTTTGCATAAGTAATTGAATCTACATGTGATTATCACCAATCATATATACATTCAACCCCATGCTTTGAGGTTTGAGCAAAACTTCGGTAAAAATAGAAAGGAGCGGTAATGTATTCTAAGCGAAAATTTTCTATGGCACTATTCGCTTTTAAAAATATATTGTATCAACTTTCAAATATATATATATATATATATTTTAATATTAATAATAATAATTTTTAACAACATTTAATTAATTAATATTTTCAACAAAGTAACATTTAAGATTGATTTTCCTTATACGACTCTTTTATTTTTTTCTTGTATTTGCTATTAACAACGCATTTTCAAAAGAGCATATAGGAAGCCCCCCACCCCCACCCCCACCCCCAAAAAAAAAGGGGCATAAAGGAAAACTAATAATAAATTAATTAAGAAAAGTGGATTATTATAATTTAAGACATGTGACAAGGGAATAGTAAAAAAGTTTCAACCACTAGCGGATAGTACTCATTGGCCCTACTTCTTAAATGACGTAATAGCCAAAAAAAAGAAAAAGGCAATTAACATCTATTAATAAGTGTCAGTTGTTAAGTCTATATGACTTGCCTCTAAGTCAATGAATAACGTCATAAGATGTCATCTGAATGATGAGATGACACAATGGAACTCATAAGTGTTTGAGATTATTAAGGTCAATTAATACCCTTTTTATCATAATTAAGACTATAATTATTAATAACTCAAAAAGGACGAAGGAGGTCTAATTCTCTCTTATTTAATAACATAGGGTTTCTTCTTTCAAAAAAAAAATAATAATAACATTGGGTTTCTAGCGCGGCAGAATTATTGACCCACTTCTTCGGAGCCCAAATACACACATAACATTTCAAAGCCCACTAAAAATACATCTCTTCTTGCCAAATTTTAACTGGAGGCCTATTTAACATTACGGGTCGTTTGGAGACCAATAATAAGCGCTTTCAATTATAATTGTGTGATTAATGGACTCTATCACACATCCAATTATAACAGGAAGTCAGGAACTAATAATTGTATGGAGAGTTGACATTTCATCCAATTATAACAAGAACTAATTATAATTGGTAGTCGGAGGGGCCTTATATAACATTCTCAAAATTGTAAGATAATTGACAGACAACTTATCTTCATTATCGTTTCTTAGCATTACCTACTTTATTTTACCAATTACACTAACCCATACTTTTCATTTTAAGTTCTCAAACCATTGTCAAGACTTGTGTAGTCTAGTGACATCCTAGTTAATTTTGTATATCCTTGATCAAGGGTTCAAATCTTTACCCTTACTATCCCTTTGTAATATTAAAAAAAAAAAGTTCTCAAACCATTTATAATAATATATAGCTTTTTTTTTTGGGAAGATAAAAAATTAATTCTCATTGAAACTCATAGTGTTGGATACATCCTGAGAAAGAGCATTAACAAGCCAAGAAGGAGCATCTCTAAATAAGCAAGAACTAGCACTCGTTACATATAGCTTTTTAATTTCTATGTAAATATGACTTTTCACTATTAAATTGTAATACCAAAAATTATGTGGTCTGATGTCATCTAAGTGAGCTTCTCATAACCTTCATTAAGAGTTTGTTTCCCGTCCGCCACAATTCTTCTTTAATATATAAAAAACAAAAGAATTTACTGGATATAATCCAAGTGAATTACATGCGAATCATGAGTTTCGTGAAATTCCTTTTACATTCGGTCACCGAATATTAGGTAAATGATATAATCTCATACGTGTGCGGCCACATCAGTTGGTGCGCGTGCCCAAATGCACGTCACACAATAGTACTGGATGTCTAGGATTATGTCATTTCCACGAGTATTGGAGTTAAATAAACTTTTGAGTGCTTCACGCTACAACGCTAGCTACACAGAATTTTTAACATTCTTGTCAAATAAAACTTACGAAACTTGGAAAAATGTATGAAGACTTCTGTCTCCAAACTTTTGTAAGATGCACAATTTTGCGGTGTAAGAATAGAAATGGCAAAATGTTTCCACCTTCAACAACGAACTTCGATTTGGCCAAAAGCGTTAGATACATGTTCTAATCATTCATCGTCAAGAACAATCATATTGAAGTACCAAAATAGTGCAACAACGAAATTGAAATAGAAAGAGAAGTGAAATAGGATAATCTTTGAATCGAATTATTAAATATTTAAATATATATATATATATATATATGTTATGGCCATTGATTGCTTAAAAGCACAAAGAGATGCTTGTTTACTCAATTTTGTTGTGTTTTAAATTTTAAAAAAAGAAAAAAATAAAAAAAAAGATAAAAAAGAGCTAAA
Organism: Nyctanthes arbor-tristis; assembly: GCA_963692815.1. NCBI lineage: Eukaryota > Viridiplantae > Streptophyta > Magnoliopsida > Lamiales > Oleaceae > Nyctanthes > Nyctanthes arbor-tristis. Next base: position 7,878 of record CAVNYN010270198.1, read on the forward strand.
CTTTATTTTATTCACATGCCCTCCAAAACAAAATAAGAAAAGAAATACTCGATCGAAATCTCAATGCTAATCCTGGCCACTTATTCTTCAACGAACAAAGCCCGCTTTTAATCCCTCTCATTAACTCATATAAGCATGGATAAGAATGACTTAACGTACGCTTTTTCACATGTTATTTCTCATAATGGAATGTGATTATGAACATTTCCTCCATTTGATACGGGGAGGAAAGGCATTCTCTACAAAAAGATAAATTGAAAGAGATAATGATTAATTATATGTTAATCCAATACAACTTGTGGCTGAGAGACTCCAAAAAGAAGCTTAAATCCTACACGCAAAGCAAAATGATTAAGAAAAGGATGTACAACCATGGAAAAGTACATAAATTAGCTTGCAATGGTAATACAAAAGGATTAGAAGAGATGAGGCACCAAAAAGTGTATTTTTTGTCATATTTGCATGTGGGTTTTTTATTGATTGTGATTTGTTTTAATAATTATGGACCATTAATCTTGATTAATTAGGCTTAGAACATGAGGTTATTAGAATTTCCCCATTGAGATGCGAATTCCAATGTTGAGAAAATTGGTTTCTTAATCATCGTCAACCTCATCATCAATTAGAAGACGATCATCAATTAGAAGACCAAGGGGTTCGTCTTAGTGGTAAAGATACCTCTCCAATGGTATATATTTCATTCAGGTTAGAGTCACCATTTGCACTCCTACAATCCTCGCGTTGTACTAAAAAATATCAATTATAAAATGATCTTATTTAGATGAATTTACATCATTTGCACCTTTTTTTTTTTGGGAACAAACATCATTTGCACTTTCTAATTAGATAATAATAAACTGAAGACATTAATTGCCGATAACAAATCATTCAAGAGATAAAAGTTCCTAGAGTGTTTGTAAATTATAAGAAAAAAGGGGGAAATGGGAAAATTGAAATGTATATCAATAACATTTGATCACTTACTATGGAACAAGAATTACTCCGTATGCTTACTCAAATTAACAGAGTCCAATTGATAACCAAATCTAATTGAAACGTATTACAATTGCTTATAAGCATATATAAGTGACGCTATTACCCTGTTCAATCTTCTGTTGACAAACCATAATTTCAATTTTTAACCTGACACAATGCTAATGTGAAACTTCTACACTGTTAGTGAGCGGGTAATTCCTGCCCCCAGAGCAAGTAACCACCTCAATTTTGATCACCAGCCATATATTTAGCGGGATTATTCCACTAGACATACACTTAGTGGGTGATAATTAGACAATTTATGTGTTGGACAACTTACATGGGACAATTCACATATGTGTTGTCTAATTATCACTAGTCATGTGTGTGTCTGGTGGGATTACTGTGTCAGACATAGAGATGTAAATAAGCCAAGCCGAGCCGGCTCATAAACCTAAAATCTCGGCTCCGGCTCGAGTTTTTTTGTCTGGAGCCAAAGAGATCCCGAGCCTAGTCGTCAAAAAAAAAAAAAAATCAAGCTCCGCTCAAGCTTTTTCCAAGCCGAGCTAAGTTTGACGCGACTCGTTAACTTTTTGTTAAGAAAATATTACTACCTACGTCCCACAAAGATAGTCCACTATTATATTTTCATCCGTCCCAAAAAGATAGTCTACTTACTATATTGAAATGTATTTAATGTTTCATTTTCATATGTGCCCATAATTAATTATTGTTATTCAACTATCTATACATTGAAAATATTTCAAACAATTATGACACAAGGGTATATGTGGAAAAATAAGAAAAAAATCTAGAGTCCTTCTATTTGTCCCAAAAAAAAAAATTCATAAAACAGGGCAATTTGTAAGAGTTTTTCTATTTGGACAAAATGACTAAAAAAAGTAAAACAAAATTGATACATGACATGAGCTTATTTTTTCAACTTATCACATGATTTTTACATCAATGGTAATTACATAAGCCACATGTTTATTTTGTCAAACTCTTTGTCTATTTTTTATCCAAGTAGTATTATTTTTTGTGAGTAGAAACGTATTTTACAAGGAGAATTATCCATAACCTAAACACTAGTGGTCAGGGTGGGGCAACACATTATTGGGGTCCCCAAATATGATTCAAAGTTAACGTTACATGGTTAATATTTGATTGACTACACACTACACCATTTTCAGAATTTATTTACTACACTTGGTCCTTTTTAGATGGGACCACATAAAGATGTGGGACCCACTAGATGAACTGTTCCAATCAGAAGCCTCCACGTTACACTTTTTTTCTAAGGCTTTTGTAATGTACATGACATGAGAATTTCATTGGTACTGTTTCATTCATCTACCCCACATTCAACCCCAAAGAAAAGATAATCAAGATATTAATGGGGCTCAATGAACATCAAGCTTGTGCTTGTACTTTGCACGTGGACTGTGTAACGGTGTTACCCACCATGTGTGGTAGAGAAGTCAGGTGATCGGATGAGACGTTTGCATTTGTTCATAGTAAGTCTGTTTGAAAGAATCCAGATGTGAAATTCAAGTCGAGGCCAACAAATAATTAAATGCTTATCTTTAGAAAATAACCAAATTTCTTAAATATATTTATTTAAAAGTTGTTTTTGTCTACCTTTCATCATTCCCATTAAAATGCACTTTTGAATTTTGATTTTTAGGAAATGGCAAACAAATCTTACATGAACCAAATAGTATCAAAATCAGGCTCACTCTAAATTTAAACATATAAATATGATCCCCAAATAAACACTATGGTGTAGTCCAAGGGAAGCAATGACTACAAAATTGCCGGTGTGTGTGTATATATATATATATAGTGTGTGTGTGTGTGTGTCAATAATTGGCTCTCAAGGAAATCAAAGAAACTCTTGGTTTGCCTTTTCAATTCGGAAGATATTTTGATGAAAACAGATGAAATGTTATACCATTTAAAAAGAAATTGTTAAAAAATACGAAGGAATCCCATATGAAACCAAAAGACGAGTTTCCATTTAATTGGTTAACCTTTTGAATTAACCGTCAATCTTTTCTTAATAAAAAAAAATGGTGGCTAAATACTAGGTCGAGGAGTCCTAAACAAAATTCTACAAACCTTCAAGGAGGGGAAAAAAAAGAAAGACAAAACGAAACAAAAAGATTTGTGGACACGTGGGAGGTTCTTAACATATGAGCCAATTCGGGACCACTTTTGGTGGCTTCTCTAAAAGGTAACGCCACCGCCTCCGCCACCTAAAATGATTCCCTGCTGCCGCCATCGTCTCCTCCTCCTCCGCCTTTATAATACCTCTTCTATTCCACCACGTTTTCAATACTCTCCGTCCATTTTTTTTTAAATTTTCATTTATTTTCTTTCTATCTTTTTTAATTTTAAAATTTCCACAGCCTACAAATCTAGTATTGGTCCCCAAAATTGAAACGTTTTTCTCCTTTGCCATTGGGTCTTCCAGTGGATGAAGATATAGAACTGAATTAGTCAACCAACATCTTCCAATATTTTGTTTTTTAAATTGTAAAGAAGATTATTTTATTTTCAATTATTATTCTCTAAGTGGCAATGAAAAGATATTGTATTCTTATACATTACTTTTGAGTCAATAAAAATGTTTACCTCTTCATTCTCCGTCATATCATTATTATGTTCAAGTGGCTTAACCTGTATGTGAGGATTCTCATATGACAATTAATTAATTGCTTTTGTGAAGCTAAACAAACTTTTCTCTCAATTTGGAATACGATCTTCATAGCTAAAATTCTTATTGTGAAAAATAACTAATTCCATTTATAGGGAATCCTTCTCAAATAATAATAATAATAATAATAATAATAATAATAATAATAATAATAATAATAATAATAATAATAATAAGGTTTCCATTATAGGGAAACTAAGATCACACGTTGTAATTGTGAAAAAAAATGAGATCAAAGAAGGTTCTAACTTAGCAACTACATATCTAATTCTTAATATAGTAAAACAAGCTAGCAATTGATGTAATTAACTGCATAAATTATAGAACCACACATTTTTTTAGCAGATTGAACCACACATGTTAAAACTATAAATTGAATGAATATCATTTATTTTTTTTTTCAAAAGCGCGAAGTTCATTATTAAATAATAATGTTGATTCAAAAATAATAATAATAATGTTAACAGCATTAGTGGAGTTAAGTATCAATTTAGATGATAATTACATATGCCAGATCCGTCCTTATATTATTATGAATTAAATTATTATACAATTTAGTTCCTTCCTTAATTAATGCACTAGTAATTATAATTTGATTATTAGGGATTTACAGAAACAAAACAAAAAAACTTGATTAGGAAAATGCTATTTGTAAGGAAGTTTTCACAAAATCATTTACAAAATAGAGTGATTTTACCATATTACCTGTGTATTGTGTTACTGGTGAAAAATATGTTATGTACGATGTTTAATGTACCCTATTTTTTAAAATATTTTGTGAAGGTTTCTTACAAATGACATGACTCGATTGATTATGTGAGAATAAGGTGTACGTAGTGAAAATGAGTAGATGAAAATTGCTATTCGTAGGGAATTTTTATAAAATATATTTTATTTCTCACCATCTTACCATGTGTAGTATGTAATTAGAGAAAAAATAATTTAGAAATCAGATATGAATTTGCCATATTTTGGAAAAGATTTTGTAAACCCTTCCTTACAAATAGTAGGACTCTGAGCAGATGGTTTTGCACGAGCAATGCTTAATTCTATGGGTTCAAAGCAACTTTGTCCGTACTAAAGCAAATCAAAATTGGATGTTTCATAGGATGATTCCCTTCATAATAATAATTAAATATATATATACACACACATATATATATGCAATGGAATTATTGTTCATATGTATATCTTGCAAGCCACTCGCGTGGCATTTTATAACATGATAAGATCACCTTAGTGGACGACTGAACAATTAAAATTTTGCTATATTAAATTAGGAATATTTTATTCCCTATGTTGTTCTTGGATTAACTTTTTTTTTCCTTAATCTAGAATTAGAACAAAAAATTAAGGCTTCTTTAATCTGGTTCAGGCCCCATAGCCCATGTTTCCAAAATGCCACCACTAAATTTTGAGTATTAAAATAACAAGCAACAAAGACATTTTTGTACTTAAAGATAGTGGAACCAATTATGCCCATCATCTTAAACATTATACTATTTACTAGACAACAAAATTCTACATTGCAATCATAATGATAACTAGTAAAATAAAACACCAAGAGGATATATTGTGCACATTAAAGAATGATGATCGACTTCATAAACGCGTGATTCTCACATATGTAGTATGTACGTGTTAGATCGTATCTTTTAGTCTTTATTTAATATCTAATTTAGCTTACGAAATACACAACGGAATAGTATCAAGAAGTTAGAATTAAAATTTTGTTATTCTAATTAATTAACCAATTTGAGACCCCCAAAAAAGTACAAAAATACAAAAGAATTTAAACAAGAAAATCCCAATTAAGTTGTTATGTGACCTAAATATCTATATATATATATATATTTTTTTTTTCTAATTGATATCATGATTTGAAGACTCTGCCTCTACAAATTCGGATTTTTTTTCCTTAATTAATTTTGTCCTTATTATGTTACACAGTTGTTGAAGAATTTACTGTTGTAGGAACCACATGTCTTCCACATTCCAGAAATCCCCACCGTCGATCACAGTGTTGTTGCAGAAATCTAACCCTTGATTGAAAGATTCTTGATAGGGCAGCTCATTTGGTGTATAATACTCTTGATTATTGTTCTGTTTAACCGGATAATTGTAGCAATCCGTCAGGTCGGAAACCGGCGAAACTTGCGTCCCGAATGAGTCCGATGATGCAGCGGTGCAGGAAGTTTCAGACGTGTAGTTAATCTGAACTCCACCACTAAAGTTGCCGGCCATGTTGGGCTGTGGCAACCCCATTTGGGTCGAGCCCATGTCAAGATTAGAGTTGTTGAGGTGGTAATTAGGAGCGGCGGAGGCAGCAGCTGCGGTGTTAACGTTGGTGGTGGTAGCGGAGGAGGAAGTCCCGACGGCTGTCCCAGTCGAGGCGGCCGAGGCGGCCTGAATTCTCTCCACCAAGCGTGGCATCCAGAGATAACGCATGGTGTCTTTAAATTGCTTGCTGTTTACGTCACATTTGAGCTGTTTAGCATGCTTTTGGACTCTTGTCCTCCAATAGTTTTTGATCTCATTGTCGGTCCGACCGGGCAAATGTTGAGCGATTTTCGACCACCTAAACATTAACACGATGACATCCAAAACATTAGGATACTCGATTAAAAAAAAAAAAAAACGTACGTGCGGTTAATCGACTAATCGAGCAGTATATCTACTATATAGTCTGCAATAATATTCTCGTACCGATTGCCCCATCGGGAATGGAGTTCGAGAATCAAAAGTTGTTCTTCGAGAGTGATGTTTCCGCGTCGGACGTCGGGGCGTAAATAATTCAACCACCTCAATCTGCAGCTCTTGCCGGTTCTTCTCAATCCTGTGCCATTAGAAGAATTCTTCATTGATTAGCAGATGAAGGAAATATACTAGACATTTGGTAAAGTAATTTGTGCGTGAACTTCTCAAAAGAAACGCACTAACAACGAAAGAAAAAGGATCAATCTTCTTTACTTTTCGTACTACAAATGCCTTTTTCTTATCAAACCCCACCCACCTATATATACATCTTGGTTGGATGTATCTTTCTTTAAACTTTCTTTTAATCAAGTTCATGTCGTACGGACAATGAACTTTGCATATATACACACACGGTACTGAGAAGATTGAACCGTTATAAAGAAAAGTTAAAATCTTGTTTATCAGAAGATCGTCTAACTGTATAGAACTGTTTGAACGGAACTTACACATACGGGGTTGCTTGGTTAATTGATTGGTTTCTTACCGGCACAAGTAGCGAGGGAGTTCCATCGACCCTCGCCGTGGTGGGCGATGTAGTTGATGAGGGTGAGGTCTTCTTCGACGGTCCATGGACCTCGACGGAGCTCCATTAAATCTTCATCACTTTGGCTGTAGTTGCCATCACCATTGACATGATGCTCCATATTACCCTATATGGAGAAACTGATTGATTGATGGTAAAAGTTGCTGATGGATTAGAGGAATTTTAGAGAGAGAAAGAGAGAGAGATAAAGAGAGAGAAAGAAGAAGTTGGACTAATACAATAGGATAGAGAAATGGGGTTTATATAGATAGAGATGGAGGTTTGAAAATGAACAAAAGGGGGCATGTGGGAGAAGGAAAGTAGTACACGCCGCAATAGGGACTTGGTTTTCAATTATAATTAATTAAGTAATTAATTTATTAATCTCGCACACACACTTAAACTCACTCGGTTAATTATTTATTTGTTAATATACTTTGCAAGAGGGGGCTTTGAAGTTTGACACTTTGACTTCACCAATTTCTGTGCGTGGCACTGCCATTAATTAGAGCATTCCAAATAGATACTATATTATTTTTTTCTGTAAACAAGTTGAATTTTTGACTTTCTACCCGTGTGTTGCTATAGAATTTCCATAGTGAAGAATTAAATATTGGAATAAAGTAAACACTACAAGTTTTACTTTGTAGACCGACTACTTCACACTAAACTTCGTTAATTTCTATGGATGGAACCATTAGATCGGAAGAGTTTAGAGAACAGATATACATCAATCGGTGGATAACTTTTTTCTTAGTAAGTTTAGTCTGACAGTACTGAATGCCCTATCATTCTTGAATTCATTTATCTTTTCATCGTTAATTAAAATTAGCTTTGCAATTGAACTTACCATAGCCACAACAAGGACCCTGCAACGACAAAAAGAAATATCAAATATTACATATAATAGAAAATTGATTGGGAAATATTTTTCTCTTAGTTATTGCAAAACTTGGCCATTTATTGAACCGTTAAGTTATAAAAAATTCTAAGGTACATTTAAAATTAAGAAATTATATATGTTGGCTCGTATAGAGATTTAAGATCATAGTACACTTTTGCTCAACTACGTAATAAATAAGATATATATATATATATATTGTTGTAACGAATCGAGTATGAATACATATATGACACCTTTAATTAACAAAATAAATTGAACTAATTAAATAAGACAGTAAATAAATGAAAAGTAAACACATTTTAATTTGTCTGGGGCCTATTTAATTTTGGTTTCAATTTTCATATTTTGAAGCTTGAATAAAAAAACAAGGCTTGAAGAATAATGTAGACAAATGAAGAATATAAAATGTAGCTAGCCTAATGCTCTGCTACATAGGAGTGGTTAAAAAAAAAAGTATAATTAGAAAGGGGAACCATATTTATTATCACAATAAATGTTACCAATGCCCTCAAATTCATGGCTCAATAAATTTTTATTTTGGCTATTGCATCGGCTACTAAGCCCCTCCAACCCCACTCTACCCAGTTGCATTCTTTTGGAGAAATAAAAACAAAATACATATTATTAAAAAAAAATTAATTGGGACTTAACCTTTTGTTTATCTTACATAATTTCTATCAATCAAATATTGCACTGCGTTAATCAGCAATAATGTGTGTGCATATATATAGCGAATGGAAAAAGTTTAAGAGAAAAAACAAAATTTACGTCAATTAATTATGGTTTAGAGGATGTCTTTAGCTTGCAACGACAAGAACGAACTTGGATTGTTTTGATAAAAGGATAGGTATTTTTGGTTTCATAGTCGATCATCACTTCACTGATGTATAAAAGGTTGAATGAGAAAAAATCTTTTAATTTTCCATTTCGCCTTTACATATATTTTTATTTTTTTAATTGCCTTTTAAATCATTTGTTAATTTAAACAATTTTCATCTTTGCCAAGACCCATATGGTCTAATAGTATCTATGTGTGTTTCCATACCCTATACTAGAGTTCGATTCCCCTGTCCTACAATCCCCCTGTAATAGTTATAAAAAAAAAGGATTTTCATCTTTCAATTAATAGACTGGATATTGAGTTATTGACCATCATTTGTCATTCATGTTTATTTTGTGGATTTTTATCATTTTTTTGGTTTACTATTTTGTTTTTGTTATTATATGATTCCAAAACTAGATAAAGGGAGTACCATTTTACTTCTAATTACTTTGATGGCATTTAATAACAAAGACCTTTTTTTTTTTTTGGTGTGACTAATATAGGGGATTGTAGAGGAGGGGAACTGAATCCTTGTGAACGGTAAGTCAGTCACTCAAATGTCATTACATCATATGGGTCTTGACATGATCTGATAAGACTTTTTGAACTTCCATATTGTGGATAAAAACAAATTGAATGGACTTAATTATTTTCCCATATTGGATGGACTTATTTATTCTATTAAACTTGTAGCCACAATACATTTTTATCTAAAGACATACCTCATTTGAATTGAAGTTACAGTTAGAAATGATATATAAGTCCACATAATTTTTGAAGTATTTAGACCTCATCTATCATAAATGGAAAAAAAAAAAAAAAGAAAAAAAGAAAAAGAAATGACTCGTCTTTAGTATTCTTTGATGTTTTTAAAGTGAGTTTTTTCTCCTTATAATTAATTATACATCTCCGAAGGTTCTTAATGAAAAAAAATATATATATTTGTTTACTCAATTTTACTCCGCATTTCTTTCTCCAGATTTTCAAATTGGACATGACTTTTTCCCCAGGCATTTAGAGTCCTTGACACCCTGCGTAAATATTTGAAACAAATAAAATCATAGATTTTGGATTTAGAAGTTGCATTATATTTTTTTAATATATTTGAGTGTTGCCAAGAAAAATTTGACTTCATATGTAAAGCATGCGTGGTAGAAGAACCCGTCTTTTAGAGATCTGAATATTATTAATTATACATACAGTTAAGGATTACTTTTCTTTTTCTATTTATTTATTTATTTGCAAACAACTTTCATTTTATTCATACTAATAATGATGCATGTTCAAGGAATTCACAATGAAAGTTGGGACATCATTTGTCCATACAATTATTTATTACTAATTAAATTGGAGGGTTTGAGAAAAAAAAATACTATAATATCTATCCGGTACTCATCACCAGTCTATGTACTATTAAATGATAAGCTATAATCACGCAAATCACATGTATATGTCCCTTAACTCCACTTATCATTTAATACCACATATCGCCACAATTCTCAGTATTATTACCATTGAAGTTACCTAACATTATTGTATAATTAAACTAGGAAGGACTTGAGAAATGGTCAAAATGGAATTCTCCAAATTAACCGCCCCATATATAAGTACCCCACAATGAAAGGACTTCTGTCAAATAAGGGCCAAATCATTTTTTCGTAAACGAGAATTTGTGTATCTCCTCCTGATGATGTACTTCACTTCCATTTGTTACTACTAGTAGCCTATCCTATATATATTCCAAAAGTCAGAACAAGTTCCCTATTATTAGATGTACTTGTTTACTTGCACTGTCCTCCTATAGAATTAAGGGTTTACCTTTGAGTGAAAATGGGAAACAATTTAAAGTCTATTTATATACGGTACGATTTTATTTATCTATTCGTCGCTTCTAGCAAAATGCTGACTTTTAATTTTTCTAGCCAGGGTCGTGCCATTCTGCACTTATTTTATTTATTTATTTCTTTTTTGGGGTTTAAATTCAATGCTTGTCTTTTTTCTCAGGTTTCATCATTCAGTGTGCTCCAACGCGCTTATTGGAATACCTTTTATAATAGTATACCAAGTTAATTTTCCAATTAGTGGAAGCTCTTAATTACTACAGTCATGTGGAGCTCACATATTGGTTCTTTAATTTTATTTTAGAGAAACTTTCAAATGCTTAACATGGGCAATTTTTACAATATTGTGAACTGCCTGTTACAAATTATGTGTCAAGCGTCTAAAATTGTAATTACTTATTCATTAATACACAACGCTTCTTAGTATTTTTTACTACACTGTGTACATTGTGAAAATTGCCTATTGTGAACATTTGAAAATTGCTGACGGTACTATGTTGCAGAAAAATATAACTAGTTGGGGGAAAACCCACTTTGAATTACATTTTGTACGTGACTTGTGCAAGTTGAAGTGATTATTTAGTTGAAGTTCATGATGGTAATTTGAATATATAAAAAGCATAGAGTGTTAACTTTAATTTGATGACCATAATATACATTTGTCCCACAGCTAGCTCTTGTGGGACATCGTGACATTTAGCATAGACTTATTTCACATTAATTTGGAGGGATTAAAATATCGATTTTGATACTTCAAGTCATGGAAAACTAATAAGTGATTGGTTGAACCTTCTTATATCTACTTCATCTAGGACGTAATCCTGGTGTTATGTGAGATCAAAGGAGCTGTGTGGATCGAACTTTAATTTCAACTCGATTCGTTCCACTAAAAAGATAACTGTTATTTTGTTTCCAATACCATATCTAGAGGTTATAATACAAGGAACTTTTGTATGAAGAGTGTGAAAACAGCCACTCATTCGATGTACATAAAAACACTTTAATTAATATATGGTTTGTAGTACGACAAGATAAAATCAATAATTTCTCAAACAATTTTAACAAATAGAAAGACAAAATCTAGAAGGACATGTTAATCATGTGTAGATGTACAAAATATTAAGTGTTGCTCCAAATGCCTTTCACCTTCGCAAACACATGAGATATATAATAATCAATTAATTATTATTGTTACCTAGTAGTAGTATATATTATTATAGTACATGGTTGTCTCCCATATATGTCTCATGTGGTCGGAAACATCAATCTCTTTTGTGTTTTCTTGTCATTTTGTTGTCACCTTTTAATTTCATATCCCAAGGTGCTTCATGTGGATAGTTATATAGTGGGATATATATGTTTAAGAAGCCTCCCACAAAAGCATTAAAAATCTAAATAATAATTAATAAAACGATCCAAAAAGAAAACGCTTTTAGCCAAATTGTTTTAACTCTTTGGCATCAAACATATATGAAATGTGCGAATATGGTTCTCTTCGTACAACATTCTCCAATTCTCGTTTTACATTTAATTGTAAGCGCTTGTGCATCTGTTCGTCATCACATAAACACAACATGTACAAATTTTTGCATATATTAAAGAAGTGAACAATATGCTACTTCTAAAATTAGTCACTTCTTATCGAAACTTTACATATATATATATATATATATATATTTTACTATCTATTGCATTCTTTCAATCATTATTTGAAAAGAGATTCCCTCTGATATTCTAATTTTTGTTTTTGTGCCCCAAAATCTCAATTTATCTTGATGAAAATTAGTTATTTAATTTATTTTTTAAATTTATATATGGACCCATTTAATATTCTCCAAATTAATTAGCTGCAGTGCAAGCAATCAACATGGGGCAAGCAGATTAAAATAATGGGTCCGGTTGGAAATAATAAAAGAAAAATAAATATTTAAGTCGCGGTAGTAACAAAGCCAAACCCACAAATTATGTGTTTAAAAACCCCATTTAAACGTCCATGAATACATATACTCTTAGAAAGAAGGGGAAAAAAATCTATCCACACCTCACTTAGTTTTTTCCCCATAGTCTTAATTACAATTATTAATGCATAAAAAGAGAACTAATATGATTATATGTAGAACAAAGCAGCTTATAATTATTAAACACCGTGTGAAAACTGAAAAGTGATTACTTGTAAAGTAGAATGGAATATATAATATAATATAATAATTATATGTGTTTCTAGAGGGATTCCACCAAAAGAACCCCTTACTCCCCAAAAGGAGACTAAAGAGTAGAATTAATTAATTAAACTAAAAGATAATTAATAAAAAGTAGAAATATTCAAAGAAAAAAAAAAAGGAGTCTTCTTCTGAAGACACGTGCCCAACAAAGCAAAAAATCCCTTTCTTCCAAGACTCAAATTCTTCAATTAATTAGCACATATGCGTATATTTAGCCATTAATCACTCTTTATATGCATCACCTAACGATGACTTAAGTGTATAAATGTAGCATAATTTTCATTACCTGTCATAATAACTCCCACACGGGTGGTTTACATCATGTGTTTCTGTCGTCTAATACTGTATGTACACAATTGTAACTGTGAAGGGAAATAGTGATATATAAAACAATTTAGTGACATTTAGAGCATATATGTTTTTCAACTTCGTTATAACATGGAAATGATCAAGACCACCAACGAATTTAGGATGGTTAGTTATCCAATCTCAAATTTTTTCTAACTTGTCACGAAGTTAAAGTGAAAAAAAAAAAAAGTAAAAAGTATTAATTAACCGATAACACTAATTTAAGATATAATAGCTAATTTGCATAGTGTTAATTGTGGGTCACCTTAATTAAGGACGATGATATGTATTAGTAAGCTAACAATTACATATATCATATAAAATCTTGAGAATAGGTAAAATCAAAAGATAATAGTTGGAGTAACGTCAATGAGATACATTCACAGTACATAACATAACATAACAGAACAAAAATGACTAAGAGTCCACTTAGGGCCCAACAGTACTAGGTCTAGCAGTAAAAATAAAAGAGAAATGTGGGATAAGTGACAGTTTGAGGTAATTTAATTAATCGATTCTCTTGATCACAGTGCGAGCCATTATTGAGCTCTTTACAGATCCAATAGATGGCTCAAGATCATTTCACATAACTGAAAATTATGAGAGTTGCAAAAAGGAGGTCACCCCCCTCATGCAATGCGATTAATTACCATCCAGTTCTCAAATTGTAAAGAAATACATTTTCTCGTTCTTCATCCGTAGAGATGTAAACTAGGTAGTGCCAATTTAACTTGAGTTACCATCAGGAGACTTATGTTGATATATAGGCCCATAGATAACACGGGTCATTTTAGAGTGTTGTGCTACCGTTTGAACTTAATTTCACGAGTTAGACCTTTTGTCACATTATTCAAAGTGGGCGTGAAAAAAAAAAGGAAGAAAAAGAATTTCCACAAGGGACTTCACCGGGTAAAAACTAGTTCAAAAAGAAGACGAAATTTGAGACTTCAGTGCTTTATACATTCATTTACTAGCTTATAAAATTGATTAGCACATTAATTAAAGAATGGAATTGTTGTTTTGATTCCAATTGAGAGTGACTAAAACATCACATCTTTCGATTAATTTCTTGGTCTTGCTAATGTATATATTTGTCAAAAGATGGCCCGGTTTTTCTGGTTGAAGTTTCCATTGGGCGGTGTGCTTACTAGATAACATGCATCTATGACCATCAACTTTTCTTCCAAATCTTTTCCTCAAAATCAATCATCAAAGTTTCTCTAACTAAGCTTAATTATATTAATGAGGAATAATCAAGCAAAGGTTAACACATTTTTAAGTGTTTGTTATACCGAGTTTGAACTTTTTCTGTAATTTGTTAGGCATGATGTGAATATCTCAAGTACTCGATTGTGGTAAGACTTAAAGAAGATGTATCCTAGAATGTTAATGAGCGTTAATCGTGGCGAGAGCAATATTGTTCACATTTTCTGATCAAAGCATCACCAAGCAATAAATATACGTCCATCTTTAAGGAAGTTAATTTTACGTGTTCTATTGGTAATCAATTGTATCATATACTACCTGTTATACGTGAGTATAATCGCCTTGATAAGACCTTATCACGATTTGTTTGACAATACTGATCTTACTACAAGGCCAGTGCATCCTTTCACATAAAAATGATAATTCAGTTGGTATATCCATCTGGAAAATATTAAATAGTAGTCGCATTCACTTCTAAAATCTAAAACCATCTTCATGTTTATTCGACTTAAGGATTCTTGTTGAAACCTTGTTACCGAAAAGGTCTAGGTCATCCCTCCAAAATAAAAATTAAAAAAAGAAAGAAAGAAATAAAATGTCTAGCTCATGGAAAAAATTATAGAATACACATTATTTTATCACACAGTAGGGATGGTAACAGATCGGGGTTCATGGTGAATCAACCCTGCCCTACTTCGCATCCTGCCAAAATTCGGAGCGGATTAGGTAGGGTGAGATTTTACCCAGTTTCCTGATCCGTTTATTATTATTATTTTTTTTTTAATTTTGAATTTACTTTTTAATTTTTTTAATTTTAAACGAGGCGGGACAGATGGGGGTTGAGATCAACCTGCGACAGTTCCCCCCAACTGGTGCCTGGTGGGGCGGAAATTTTCCTGTCCATTCGGGGCCGCACTCATCAGGTTCGGCGGTTCCGCTTTTATTTTATTTTAATTTTTTTCACATCTTCTCAGGCGCACAATTTTCTACCTACGCTACTAGACAAGTGTCATTTTCCTATCAATACGCATCTCCATCGTATAGCATTATTTTAAGGAATATTCCCTTTTTTTTTTTGAAGTATACATTGTAAAAATGATCCTACACCATATATTAAGTGCTATAATAATATCAAACAGTGATGTGTCATAATATCAGCTACTTATATGAACAGATCATCGATTCTATAAATCATATAAGTGGTTGATATTATATCACATCATATTTTTGATTCCGTAAGGGCTTCAAACGTCTGATGTTAGCTCATTTCTAATATAAGTAGTTCAATGCATAAATAAATATAAAAATGTTCAAGAACCAAATTTTTGGTGCCGTTATGACACGAGACAAATGATATAATATAATATCAATCGCTAATGTGATTTGATGAGGGTGTTGTGATATGTTGATATTATATCACATCACTGTCTGGTATTTTATGGCACCACACGCCCGGTAATTGAATATTTCTATGTAGAATTATATATCAAAATGAAGTCCAAAGCAAAGTAAATAAACAAACCAACAACTATACAACTTGCGGTTGGTGAAGATTAAACTGCGAATGAATGTTATTCTTAAATACACAAATATAAGATCACATACACTTAATAATAATTATTACACAATTAGGATATGATAATTGTATCACTAATTAATTTAGCCCCCCTTTCTTTCTTCTACTATGAAGCGTCTCTGACTCAAATTTTGGCAGCGGCGGTAATCTTGACCCCTAAACGCATGCGTATTTGGATTAAGAGTATATATAAGTTAGGTATAGGCGTATAGCCGTATAAACTTGTAATTCTTTGATTAATATCTCCACCAGAGAAAAAAAAAATTAATTAGTATGCATGCATCTTTCTCTTATAATTTTGTGTTTTGTTACCAAACTGTTTATTATTTCTCCAGTGATATGAAAATTTGGTGCCTGTCTAAAAATAGTCAAATGTTTTCTATTTACTTCAAACTTTAACCTGATGTTCAACTCTAATTCTGTTTAACCATTGTAAGGAATTAGGGTTTACAAGGAATATTTCAATTTTTAATGTTAACATAATTTAACTCGATTGTTAGTAAACAAGTCTATTTAGATAGACGGAGGATAAACCCTTTCTCCACGGAAAGAAGAGATCACCTCTTAAGAAGATAGGTCCGTGAAAACAATAATACTGTAATGTAATCGTCGATGCTTGACTTGCATCAAGAAGAGAGTATGAATTTGAATTGTTCTCTAAAAAATATTTAATAGTTGAAAGGTGCATGTGTATGTATTTAGATTCTGGTTCCATAGCCGAATATTGTAAATACATATGAAAATGTTATAAAGTCAGAATCTGATTATGTAACAGAATAATGATGTATCCCAATAAGAAGAAAATATCTACTCCCTTATTTGATGTGCTAACATAGATTTTTCTATATATTGTGTCCATTAGACACCATTTATAGAGTCGAAACTGTGATGTGGAAGTGTCCATTGGATACAATGGAAGATGATGACTACATTTCCCTCCCAATATGTCCAATGAACACTTGCCACATCACATTTTAGACTCCATAAATAGTATACAATGGACACCATAGAAGAACCGGTGCTAACATCCAGTTCCACCACGCCATAATTCTACTTCTACGATGGAACCAGATTCGAATTCCACAGTTAAGACTGTATAAACATGACAAGTTTAAATTCTGGAAAATTGAACTTGAGGTCTCTAACCTTTTCAAAATGTACAATTTAGTCCTAACTTTTTATTTAAAACAATAATGTCCCTCAACTTTGGTCAAAGAGGTAATCGTGTCCTTCTAGATCAAATCTGTCTAAGTATACTTTAGTTAGTTCAATCCTCGATCTTCTCTTAACAATGTGTGTCTATATATATATATATATATATATATATATATATCTTAAGCATTTCATTTATTTTTGTTAAATAATTGGTGGCCAAGAAAATTTCATTTACATCAGGTTCAGCATGACATCTTATTTAATCAGAGGTTAAGGGTTTTGCTACTAAAAATAAAATATTAAAGGCCTAGTTGCACTTTGTGATTTGAAGCTTGGAGGTAAGGTATATATGTCCCCCTTTGTTTTGGTGTAACTTTTTTGGATTATTAATAAAATCCATATCTTGAGTTTAGATTTTAGAGTCAAGATATTTCCCTAAAAAAAGGTTTAGAACAAAACTACAAATTTCCCTTCAAAGTTCCTCATACATTTCCTTTACTTTTTACGATATTCTCAAATTTGTGCAGTCTAAACTACACAAAAGGTTCAATAATGCACACTTAAGTTGATGCAACTATTTTGAAAGAGAGATGCTATATGTACAACTATATATATCACTATTTATATATATATACGATACACGTATCTGTACATTCCTATATTTTTTCATATTAATGTAAGAATTCATAGATTAATGTTATTATGTCCTATGTGTACAGATAGTGGTACAAATAGTAGTACCTCAAGATTTTTGTCATTTTGATATGTCAATTAATGCACTTGTGGTGTTCATGACCTCTGTGGCTAGTAAAAAGGGCATGCTATACACGTTAAAATAATAGAGATGGAGTCATCGGGTAGGATATTATGAGCTTGTTTGAACCTCTTTATTTGTAAAAAATTGGTGAAATTATAAAAAGGAGAGAGGTAGAATGTGTATTAAAAATATAAAAA
>CAVNYN010270199.1:0-14045 GCA_963692815.1 Nyctanthes arbor-tristis
TGTAAAAAATTGGTGAAATTATAAAAAGGAGAGAGGTAGAATGTGTATTAAAAATATAAAAAGGTTTGAAATATGCGGTTGTACGTAATTGAGCAGTTGTTAAATCAAATCTCAAATCAATAGTAGGTAAAATTATAAATTGAGAGAATAAAAAGAGAATACATAGGTTCAAACAAGCTCAGACTATATATATATATATATATATATATATATATGTGTGTGTGTTACTAGTACTATTTTTCTATCTGAAAACGAGGTACTCATTGGTTCGGTATATTCTAACATTATCCGGCCAAATGGACAGTATATTTATTTCATTTTTAATTAATTTTATTGTCAATTAATTTGTTTTTCAATTATTATAGATAGACTTGTTTATTTGACATGAAAATGTAACATTCTTAGACAATAAAAGCATCAAATGCATAAATTAATTACACCTACTATGTGGTCCACAATTCAACTGATCTCATGTGAACTGCTTTTGGGAAAGCCATTTTATATGCTCTTATTATTGACATGAGAAACTTGTCAAGCACGTCTATTATTTAAAATTCTAAGATTTTAGAAAGTGTTCTAAGATTTTAGAAAGTGTAAAGAGATTTCAAGGTGAATTATTTATTTAAGTTAGTTTTTTAAAGTCTCTTAGCCAACTTAATTGAAATCGATCTGCAAAAGGAAGTATGACTAATGGCATAATCGAGAAGTCTACCGTCTTTTGTGAGGCGTAAACAAACTATTTTCAACACGTTAAAAATAACTTTTACAATCTGAACTCTCAAATGTGTTTTTATATATTTTAACTTGTTCTATTACTTCCCGCTTCTCTCGACCATTCATTTTTTTATTATAAACAGAAGCTCCTATCCATAAATGAAAAATGTTATACATCAAAGTTAAAATTTTCTTTATTTGAAGTCTATCTTTGAATCCTCAGCTTTGTCCATATTATAATAGGTATACTGTTCAATGACATGAGTTTTGATTTGATAGTTCAATATAGACTTTAGTATCCATACATTTCTTAATCAAACTTTCACTTGCCATCACTTTTTAATGGAAAACCAAAGTTTTTAATTGTTCCTCCACCTCAAATTGAGGCTGCCACTCCCAACTCAACCATTTTTTCAAACACGATTAACGATTTAACATGAGCAACATACAAATTTTTTATCACTAAGTCGAGACAATGATCGTCAACGTTTTAGTTTTACAAGAAAGATCTTTACAATTAGATACGAAGATCCATGTGATGATTAAACAAGTAACGTATAAATTCAACTTCTTAATAGCATTTCTTGGTTGTCAAATTGTAATTACTACTGTGCAAACACTGATGCATTTTCCTGTCAACACTTGGAAATGGAAAGGGGTTGCGGGGACCAGAAAGCCACTCTTTATATGTATTCTGAAATCTTCTATATTTGTTGGCTTTTGGTGATTGATCGTTCAAACTTGAAAAATATATTATTTATTTATATATATCACAGTCAAGAATGATATCCAAAGTAAAGATGATGAGAACACGACTGGCCAACAGTCTTGATCTTGTTTTGATTTGTTTTAGCAGCCTATTCTTATATATTTGGTGATGTTGTCACCTTAAGATAAAGATGATGACAACGAGAATGACGATATTAATGCGGGTTAGATATGAAAAATATTCACAATCGACACGTGGTCAAATTAAGTGTTCGATGGCAATATATTGATTAGACATGTACACTTTTATTTGGATGGTCCAGGATTACGCATTATTTCTAGTCTGAGTTAAATAAAGTCTTTCTTTATCAAGAGTTTGGAGTTTTTTGGTTGGAAGAAAATTAAAATCACAGCTGACAACTCCTTAATTGTGAAGTTTTTGATCTAAAATTTATGATATATATATAGTTTTATAACATTTTTCTACAACTAACTACTCTGGGGAAAAGCATTGGCTACCTGTTTTTCCACGTGTTCTTTCAGTTAAAAATAACTTTTATAAGAAGTAGAAGATGTTTTTGAATCTATTTAAGTAATTTTCTAAAACTATTTTCTCTATTAGAAAAATAAAGTTTAAAAGATAGCAAGCCTTCAAATGATGACTTTCTCAAGAACCACTTCTATTATATGCAAAAAGCATAAACTGAAGCAACTCAAAACATGATCTCTTAGGCCATCTTCAACTCAAAACTCTATTTTCCTCTCCTCTATCGTCTAAATGAGAGATTTACAATCTCTATTTATTTAACCTTCTCCAACTCATAATCTGCAAATATTATCCAAATCTCTATTTCCTATTCAACTCTATTTACAACTATTTAACATATTTTACAAATTAAAATATTAAATATCAAACATAATTAAATGAATAATTTAGTCATTAATTGAGTAATTAACTCAATTAGTCGAGCTTAATTAAATGAGATATTTGGTCTATTTTTTGAAATTAAATAATTTATATGAGGTGATTAAAAAAAAGGGCAACAAATAAAATATAAGGACCAAAATAACTGAAAAATATAAAACCTATGAACACCAAAAATTAAAAAAAAAATTGTAGGGACTAGCTTGTAATTTACTGAATGACATTTCCTCAAATTGCAAGCATCTTTATATTCCACCTCTATTTGTACAATAAATATCCAAATTTGGAGATTCACTATAGCCATCTCCATTTTAGAGATGACAAATAAAGGTGGGTCGGAGATGCTCTTAAAGACTTATAACTTAACTTCTGAAAATATCTTAAAACGTAAAAAAACGTTTAAGCTGATCATGAGAACACATCTCATTAACTACTTTCAACTGTTCAAAATACATCCCATACTAACCATAGCCCAGAGGATACTCTTCTTATATCAACAAATTAAATTACATAACAGGCATCAAAGTTGTTCGTAAAACATTAACAAATTTCATGGTATTAATTTCTTGAAATGCTAATCAGATTTCTCTAAATTTTTTGATGAATTTAGGATGATATGGTGGCGGATGTGACAATCGAATCTACAACGATGTGAATAGTGGGAAATAAGAGTTAGTGTGACCAAGAATTGAATGTAGAAATTCCACATGGTCCAGATTCATTGTCTTAAGA
Organism: Nyctanthes arbor-tristis; assembly: GCA_963692815.1. Lineage (NCBI taxonomy): Eukaryota > Viridiplantae > Streptophyta > Magnoliopsida > Lamiales > Oleaceae > Nyctanthes > Nyctanthes arbor-tristis. The sequence goes on from CAVNYN010270199.1 coordinate 3,080, forward strand.
CCACGTGCAATCATTCATCTACTACTACTTCCCCAGCTGGGTGATTAATCTTTTAGTAGTTTAGATTTCACAAGCAATCCTCTTTTTGGAGCCTAGCATTCTTTAATCTAGTGAAAGTCTTCAAGTTATTTGACGTATTTGTCTTTCTTTTTCCGTTTCCTCGATTAAACAAGGTTTCATTATGGGTTAAGACTTATCCCCTCATGCTAATAATAGCAACTTTACTAAGGGATCGAGTTTAATTCCGATCAATTTTCTTGAAGGTCCGTTCGGTACACATGGAATGGAATAGAACTTTCAGTACAATATAGTTACATTCATGACAGAAAGCGAATGATCGATATCTAGAGGTATTCTGATGCAAATTGCAAAATACTACCATTAGATTTAGGGTCCGTTTGGCAATGATTATAAACCAAATAGTTTATAACACATTTTGAATTTTAAATTCTTGAGACACTTGTCAAATTCTCTTATTGACACCTCACCCCCCAAAACATATCAAATAACAACTTTTTAAAATTTAACCAATCAAATTAAGTCACATGTCTTCAAAATTTAAATTTCAAAATATATTATAAATCAATCTAATTATAAACGATACCAAACGGACCCTTATATATATTGTTTATCTAGCGGTAAAGACACGCAAGGGGCGGTAGTGGGGAGTCTTAGACTGTGGTCTTATTGGGAAAGGGAGGTTAATTATATTGACACTATATATTTTACTAACCTATTGCATTTAGCATCCTTTTTCTTATTTAGTTGTCATTTCATGTTAATGGCTAATATTTGTTGATTACAAAATACAAAATATTATGGGTATATTAAAAACAGAAAAAGAATTAACTATATATAAAGAAAGTGAATTAGTAGAAGACAAATGATAGTTAAATACATAAGCAGCAAACAAGGATTTGGATTTCAAGATGTTAACTACAAATTTATAATAATCGCATAAACCGAAAAGTAATTTTAAAAAAGAAAAGAAAAAAGAAAAAAAGGAGCAGCAGCAGCTTTATTTTAAGAAAAAGTTCAGAATGCATGCATGGGAATGATGAATAATTAGTGTTAAATATGAACTCGGCAGATAAAAGTACAAGGTAGACAGTCTGTTTAAAAAAGCCTCAACATATAATTGTGGGAAACAGTTCATTTTGGTCTCACTAATCATAATTTAACATCTTAATTAAGCTATTAAATTAACATTTCTTTACAAGAATCAATAAAAGAAACTTTAGTTCACGATTTCAACAAAAGTTTCCGGCTGTTGGGCAATGCCGCTTTTCTATAATTGGCTTTTGCTAGTTAATTGAAATATATAGAAAAAATTAATTGACGATGTCTCCTAATTAACTAATTTTAATTAATTGAACCATTAAAAAATATGGGTAACTTTGCAATCTTACCATGTGAATTGTGTAATTGAGAAAAAATATTTAAAGAAAAGACGATAAATTTATCTTATTTTATAAAAAATTATCTAAATAATTACTTATAAGTAGCAGCACGGTCGGTTTCTTTATGTTGTATCCTTAGATTTCAAATCCAAGAAAAGTCAAAGACACCAAGTTGTTGACCATGCCATGCTTACTTGTCAAAAAAGGAAGCTATAGACCCCTTGAAATGATAGTTAGCTACCTCCCTTACTTTAATTATATTATACTATGATGATAAAATTGATTGCATTCATGAGGTGTTCTCATTATGACGAGGTATTGTAATAGAATATTTATCAAACCGGTTACATATAAGATAATACCGAGAAAAAAAAAAAAAGAGAATAAATAGCTTATATTACATTATTACATAGAAAAATAAAACAAAATTGTCCACCGAGTGCGGCTATTAAAATAGATATGGCTCTAAATTTAAATTGCATCATGTAATTGGCAGTTTGACTCCAAATTAGAAACCCTATCCGTTTCTCTAGAAAATTCCGCCCCCTACTACATGTTGGCAATTTAGTCTGCAACTGGAGTCACATAACCAACAACAGAATATATTCGTGTCATGGTAGGTAATTAATATATAACACGAGCTTATTAAAACACCAACCTAATTGAGATTTTTCGTGCACAATTCAATAAACGTATTATATATCATGGTTGTTATATAAGTTTTTATGAACAAGATTTAATTAGGACTTAATAATTTTGTTATGTCTGCTTTATTCCAACTAATTAAACTACATTTTGAAACTCTCTCATCAATATTTGCATCACTTTTCTTTTGTGAATTTTCATAGAATCTCTTAATTAGCCTTTGAATTCCTTCCATATTCTCTTCAAGTTGCATTCTAGCCTAAGTTGTAACAAGTCATGACCAATTCATCTGTATATTATCGGCAACTTGCATCGACTTGGATAAGGGAGGGAGGAAAAAATTAAAGAAAAAGGTCAAACCAACAACAACATTGGACTGCATTGCAAGCCTACCAGTATCTTTTAAGGTCAAAGGATCTTTAACATAATAATACTTGGTAGTGGCTTTAATACCTATCTATGGAAAGTCTAATATCATGAACTGAGTACTCTGTACATTGTCTTGAATTCAAAAAAATAAAAAGTTTTTCCTTAAATATACGGTTCACGTTTTAAGAATTATTATAAATTGATTTGCGGGAAAACCTAATTGAATTTTGACATTATTTGATCACAAGTTGGTTCATATCCACTCCCATTACAGATCCTTCCATGAAATTCATTCTGATCTGTTTCCTTGTAACTAACTAACTAATTGTTTAAGTTTAGTTTCCTTAGTGGATGCAAACATTCAATATGATGGGCACTTCTCCAAAAAATTCTTGTTTTCCAACCCGAGGGTTCACGTTTGTGTTCAGTATTCGGACAGTAGCATGCTTGAAGCTAGGTCTTCTAAACAACCGCTAAAGACCCATGAAAGATGATGTTGGAGAGCATTTAAACTTCTTAAAGAAAAAAAGAAAGAAAAGTTTAGATCAGTCTAAAATTCAGTATTATGTATTGTAAAAGGCTCCTAATATAAAATTCGCTTAGAGCCTTTATAATGTCAGGAACGGTCTTGCATTCGGTTCAACAAGCTAGTTCGGTAGATGTGTGTAAATGGTTTGAATAGTGAGTTAAATTTAAATTCTCTAGTTATTCAACCTCTAACACAATCCATTCTTATATGTGAAACGAGAAGTTCAAAGCTTGGGGAAAAGGCCAACTTCTCATGCTTAGATCGAGTTGAGACATAACGCTTGTTTCACTTTAGCTTGAATTTTGCTTCGAAATTGATCAACAAGTTCAGACTTTATTTCCAGCCACGTATCTTTTACATTTTTTCTAAATGATTTTCTACTTCTCGGCAAAACATTCTTCAAAAAATAAATAAATAAATTCTCCAAGAAAACTAGAACTATGAACATGCCCTAATTTTATGATGGGGGGAAAATTGTTAAATCAAGGCTCATGAGTTCAACTTCTTCTAAATCCATTACCACGTACGGTCCATCTCAACTAATTGGGCCTACGATTTATATATACATATAGCCCAACCTCGTAATTGACTAAGGCTCGACGCATAGGATTTCCTAGATACGTACTCAACTCGGATAATTGATTTCTAGGTGTCATTGTAAACCAAATTCGTTACTTCCAATTACGTTAATCAGTAGTTCAAACCAACATATGATTTGTCCAATGATCTCTTACCAAGTGTGTGTCTAGCGGAATGTTAATCCCAGTAGGCGTATGGTGGGAGATTGATACTGGTAGGTAAACTTGAAGGGGAAAGAGACATCATTGCTAGATCATTTCAGAAACTGATCTGACATATCCAAATATTCTAACTTGAAATGCTTTTATAAATTGAGCTCAAGAATGACTATGAAAATTTTTATCTATTACTCCATACGAAATTAAATAAAATTTTCAGACATGATTTCCTCCTGATAGATGAATCGAAACAACAAGAAGGATGCTACCCATATTTTGTAGATTTTGGCTCTCTTGATTAAGTTCAGCAGGTTCACTTGGTGGTTGTACAAAGTTTTTGTCACAAGATTTAATCGCTTTGATGGCATCAGAAGCTTTCGGGAACAGATTTTGATAGTCTCGAGAGTCGAACAATTTCTTCCACTGGTCGATATCCTTAGTAGCAACGCCATAAGCATCCAGACACGAACGTAATCTCCCTATTTGCAAAGGATTTTTTTCTTGCAAGATGATCATGTTAACTTTTAGATAGGCTTGGATGGACCTTATTTGTACCGTTTGGATTAATGTAGAGCTTATATCAACAAGGGTTGCACCATGTTTTTGTTTTAAAATCTCCAAACATAACGCGGAATTTTGTGACTTCGAGCAAATTTCTGGGACCAAATCCTTTGGTTTCGTATCCGTTAATTCTGTGAATGCAGAGGGGCGGCTCGCGAATGACATCGAGAAACAAATGAGCAAGAACAAGTAGGGGAAAGAGAATGCCATTTGAGTTTTTAGCATTTTCTTTTGCTTTCATATATATAATATATATATATATATATATATATATTCCCTCCTTGGTGGTATATGATGATATATATGTTTAAGTATTAGGGGTGTATGTGTGGTTGGGCGCTGGTCCCCCACCAAACAAAAAAAAAATGGTATATTAGTGGTGCATGTGACTCGTTGAAAGGAAATTAATTGGATTTTAATTGGGATTGGAATTGGATCATTAAATGTATATATTAAGTCATTTTCAAGAACTAATTAATATGCCCTCGCTCCTGTATATAAAGATAGACTTGCTCTTATTTTCATATAAATAAAAGAAAAGTGTAATTAATGTCATTGAAAAAGTGAAGTTTATGTGAATTTTCTTAATATATATACAATTTCTTTTACTAATTATTTCACTTTAATAGTTCTATTTCATTAATAACAATACACATTAAATAGTAGTATATATAAGAACTAATAAATCTCTGCTAGTTATTTTCACACATATTAACAAATTATGATTAATATAATTGAAATATTAAATTTTACTTGTATTTTTTCATATATACCCTTATGAGTAATTATGCTACACTTTCTTGTTGGTTTGCTAATTAATTCACCAGTTTACAATTTTAACTCTAAAATATTTAAAGCTCAAATTATTTAGATCCCTTAATTGACAGTTTTACCTTTCTTGAAGTAATATAGAAGTTTATCGTTACTCATACTATTATATCTCATTAATTTTTTTGGGACGAACGAAAATAGTATAATAGACTATCTTTATGAGGAGAAAATATCGGGCACTCCAGGAATACATACCCTATTAGGTACTCCAGACCAATCAGTAACTTACACTTGAGTTTAAGGTTCTTAAAAATGTGGCTCAAAAAACCCACGTGTAGGTTCTTCATTGGCTTGAAGTACTCTATCACAGTATTTCGTGGGACGGGAGTAGTATTTCAACTACATCCTAAAAGGAAAACGACATATTTCATGTGACAGCATAAAAAGAAATATATGCCTATATTTGTGGGACTAAGGGAGCACTTAGATTTCATTTTAATAAAAGGTCAATCTTGTTACAAAGAGTAAACTATCATACGTTTGATTATTGATTTTATATACTATATATTTGTTCAACGTAGATTTATTCCTTATACATGCAATTAATATTGGAATAAATTGGAAATTTTTTCTAATTAGAGCATCCACAGACCCCAAGTGAACACGAAAATATATATGCTCTTGTTAAAAGTAGATAATGTCAGTTTAGTCTATATATTATTTGTTTGTTGTTAATGTATCATCATTCATCAGGTCTCTTTGAATTAATAAAAGAAAAATAATGGGCCAAATCATAACACACAAGAGAAACAACTTTATTTTTTTTCTCTCACATTCTAAGTTCAAGAAATTTACATTTTTATGGCTGCTAAACGCTTTGAAATAATCAAAAGAACGCTCAATAAATCTTGGAGGCGTTGGCTGTTCTCTACAACGTAAGGATCTTCTCTAGGTGGGGTGGCAAAAAAGGCATCACAAGTCGCCGGTTTTGGGTACAAATCCGATGCTATATCAGGTAATGTTAGATAGTAACCAGCCCGAAAGAGTTTGCGCCATTTAGTAAGACCAAGAGCCACCATGCCATAAAGGGAAAGGCACTTTCCGTATCGCGACTTAAGTACTGAATTATTTTGTAGCAGAAGATTCATGTGAACATAATCCCTAGTCAATAAAAATCTTAAGTCTATGTGTTCGATGGCATCTTGGGCAGCTTTAGTGATGCTTATATCCTTCCGGGGTTGATTGGCATACCCAAAACTTTCTAAGCAAGAAGAAGCATTTATTGATTGACTGCAAATTTGCCAAATCAAATCAGATGGTGTTGCATGTGTAGGAGAGAAGGCGACTATTGTAAGAAGAACAAAAACAAAGGTTGGAAACCCCATTTCAATTTTCACTTTGAATTATTATTTGTGCATTTGTTCCCTTCTTGGATGCATAGCCTTTTATAGAAAAAGATGGTGAAACTAGCAAATGATGATAATTAAATTCACACTTTGCCTCCTCCTTTTTTTCTTTTTTTACACCCTGCTGTACACCTTTAAAACTTTCTCCTGAAATTTCTTTTTTTACTATTATTTACTCATGTACTTGTATTTTCAATACTCCTTCTTCCTACAAAGATAGCCTTATTCGTATTTTCACACAAATTAAGAAAAACAAAATTAATGTTAATTATTGCAAAAGGAAAATTTATGTGCATTTTTCTAATAGACAATTTCTTTTAGTACTAATTATAACACTAATAATTCTATTTCATTAAATAACAATACACATTAGATAAGGGTATATATGAAAACTTAATATTTCAACTATATTCTAAACGGAAAATAGTGTATCTTTATGGGACGTCGGACGGAAAACAAATACATACATAGCTTTATGGAACAGATGGAATATTTTGTTTCTATTAATTAAGGGCATATACGTCATTTATATCCCAAATTAATGTGATGTAGGGTTTGAAGCATGGGATGTGAATGTTGCATAGAAAAAGCAGTGAAATTTGAGGTCCATTGACCGAGGTAGTAATGAATAGTTGAAAAGTCATTAATGTGAGAGTAAGTGAAATCTATGATACTCCATTTCGTCCCACTGAAATATACTTATTTCGACTTTCATTAGAAGTAAGGAAAACTCAATTAATGATGTTAGAAATGTAAAATTTAAAAATATTTAACTAATATACCCTTTAATTTACTACTTTTTTCATTGTAAATGTTTTATTTTAGAAATAATCATGCAAATTAAATATGGGTATAAAAGTGAACTAATATTTCAACTACACATTAACAAAGAAAGTGATCTATAATTTAAAATGAATAAAAAAGAAATAAAGCATATCTTAGTGGGACGGAGGGTGGTAAATTAATTTTACCTATTGTTAGAATTTTGTTTGAGGGTAATTATTATATTGATACCACATGTTTAAACATTCACACCGCCTTTGAATCACATCACATGTCCTTAATTAACATTTACCAATTATTATATTTATTATCATAACTCTCACTCTCAATATTTTTATCATCAACCTTCTATAAGTATATATATCGTGTAATCTAAAACAATTTTTGCCCAAAATATTCGTTAAGAAACACTGAAAACATTTTAAACAATTAAAAAAGGACAAATAACTAGTGTAAATAGTTAATTTTTCCTATTCTTATAGGATCACGAACAAAAATTATGACGAAAAATAATTATTTCAAATGTTGATATCAAATTTAGCTTTCGACTCAACAAACAAGATTTATATTCACGGAAACTTTGTATTTGAATCTGTTTGTGCAATTAATATGTAAAGGTAAGGAATGTTTAAAATAAATAGAAGATAGTAAATGTGTCAAAGACAAGAAGAATGAGGTTTTTCTAGGTCTCCCCCCATTTCTCAGCTTTACTTGCTCTATTTATAGTGAGAACTTGCCATTTGCATGAAAACAATGATTGCATACAATTAATGCTGGACTCACAAGAATGACGCAAGGGTCAAATTTGCTGAGATTAACTTTTCACTTTTGACTAATTGCTGTCTAAGCCATGTATATGATAGGTAATCACCGCTTCGCATATAATGTTGGAATCTAATCAGTCATAAATGATAAGATTTCCCACGTGGGTTCCCAAGATGTTGTTTAAGTGGCAAGTCTACTAGGTCACGGAGTTAGGTTGAGGAGCTACGAGCTCGTTGGTGTAGTGCCAGACGTCTTGAACCCCCGGCAAAGCTTAGAAGGGAGATTTGTTCCTAAGGTCGCTGAAACGGATTTTCATATCTGTTAGTCGTTTGGTTACCAAGTCGTTGAGTTGGGCGAGGCTCTCGGGGGCCTGTTTCCGAGACTCTTCGATCGCTGACCTTAGTTGACCTTTGACTTGAGTTGACATTTGCGACATAGTGGCTACATTAAGCAAGGGGTACTTATTCATAAGTTATTAGAAATAAAGCTATAAAAATATACGGATATAGATATAAATATAACTCAAGTTGATGGGCATTGATGTGATAAAAACGTGGTGCAAATATTAAAACCGTGATGTAAATATAAGATTCCTTTTGTTTAAGACAAGAATTCCGTTTAAAAAAATAAAAAATAAACAAGATTTGGATAGAATACATAAAATTTAGAAATTTACAAAAGGCATCTTCTATTTATAGTATATTTACAATTTATATATTCTGTATTTAAAATCGAGTAATTTTAGAGAAACATGTTTATGTGACATGAATAACTAATATGATTAGTTGACAAACACGGATTGGTCATTTATATACAAGTGGTGGATTTGAAGGCTAACAATCATCCAATACATAATTAACAACTAAACATGTCACTTTTTCATGTAAGATAAATATGTGTCTCTAAAATTATTGTTTAAAATTTACATTTTGTACATTGTACTTTATTATATAATAGTAACAAAAACATCATTTTCCTATAAAAAATAAGGAAATTTTAAAATTGCTATTATATATTGAATAGACTAAAACACCCTTATTGAAACTTACAAATCACACGTGAAATTTTATATCAAATATTTAATAATGTAACGAAAAATATAAAAAAATTATTTGATTTTCGCAATTTCAACTTTATAAAACGAGGTAAATATGAATTCATTTTTACCATTTGGTGGATATTATTTATGAATGAAAAAGATTTGGTTAAATAGTACGTGATATTTTGTATTTTTCTATAATTTAATTTCATTTTTTATATTTAATTAATTTAGAGTATTTATCTATTATTTATAATTTATGTTTAAAAAAAATAATAAAAGAGAAAACAGAAAAAATTATTTTTTCAGGCAAGATACCAACAAATAAAAATTTGAAGATAACAAAGACAATTTGGTGCTTTTAGGGTAACTTTTTTACCTTTTTTTATTTTTTTTCAACAAAAGTTGATTTTTGTTACATTAAATAAAACTATATTATCACCCGTGCATTGCACGGAAAGATACTAAATCAAATTATATCTAACATTAGTACAAAATGTTAAGTAATATATGATTAAACACCTTGAACTATAATATTTTGATTATCTTGTTGTTAATTAATAGTTACTATGTGCTTACTCGGTATGAAATGCTATTAAGTGACTTTAATAGGAGTTACAAAAAGACCCGACAAACTCGATACTCACGGGTACTCGATCCTGTTAAGATGGAGAGTGGCCAACTAAATAGGTAATTCGGTTGGAGATGAGACAAAAAAAAAATTGATCTGACTTAACAATGTACCGAAGAAGGGTATGATAATGTTTACTCCTACCCGGTCCATTTACCCTTTTTTGGACAAAAATAAAAATATTTACCAAAAACTCTAATGGTTTGAAAAGTAAAAAGATGATAAAACTTATCAAGAAAGCTCAGTAATTTCAATTGTAATTTTAATGTTTAGAATACTATTTAATAAACAAAAAAATGAAAATAGAAATATGTAAATATATTTAAATTGGCAAATAAATGAGTAATGTGAATTACATGTACTAACCCTTCCCTGACCCGTCTCCGATTTAAGTGGAGATGAGAAAAAAATTGATATGTACATTATCGAGTGTAGCATACCCGACTCGACCCCTTGTCATTCTTATATCTCAGGAAATTAAATATTTTATTTTTTTCCGTGACTATATTGTGAATTTTGTAAACTATGAAACATTAATTAAACTATATTTGTCATATACAAAAGAAGTAACGTAATAATTAACGACTCGATTTAAAAGCATATAAATAATAATTAAAAATTAATGCATCAGTAAAAGATTAAATAGTTTAATACAAATTACGAAATACTTCTTAGATAAGATATACATCTTAAAAAAATTTAAATTAAAAAAATCAAAAAACATTGAATATAAATTAATCTAACAAAATATTCAAGAAGATAAGATACATTCAACAAAATATTTGAAGATAAGAATAGATAAGTATAATCATTCCTAACTAATTGAAAAAATAGAGAAATATTAATTTATAATGTACCTCAGAATCTACCTAACATGTAAAAAATATGTAAAATGTCTTCACTTGAGACAGTTTTGAGGGAAAATTGCGATACAAAGGTACCGCAAACTAATCTGCTTATATATATATATATATATAGATAGATAGATATAGATATAGATATAGATTTATAGATGTAGTTTGTAAAATGTAATTTATGAAAATATAGGGGTTGTTTGAAGCTATTTATCCGAATTGAATTATAAAGAGAAATTATAAAGAGGTGAAATGAGTGGTTTAGATTTAATATAAGTTTGAAGTTTGTGGTTATAGATGAAAAGTAGTCAAATCAGTGGTCAAATCAGTGGTAGGTGAGATTATAAAGAGAAATGATAAAGAGGATCAAACACCCCCATAGTACAGCCGAAGTAGAGGGTGTGTTTTGTAAATTTCCCTAAAATTTTTAAACAGTCTTAACAAGTAACTAGCCGCTGGGCTATTTTCAAGACCGA
>CAVNYN010270201.1:0-11415 GCA_963692815.1 Nyctanthes arbor-tristis
TCTAGATAAATTCAGAAAAGAAAAATTCCTTGATAGGAAACACCACAGCTGTTAAAAGCAATAGGAGTCTCCGAGTTTTACTTTGATGGCTTAACTTAGAAGCAAAGCCTTGACCTGAAAAATGGAGCTAGACTAGTACCCCCCGGGGGGACCAATCTGTGGTCATTTCTCCATGGTGGATTTCAAATGTATTTATATAGTGAAAATATAAATAAATCATTCTTCAAGATTCCATTTTTCTCACTGAACAACAAAAAGCTTCCAATAAATATTCATGTTCACTAGAACACCAATTTATTCCTTCACCAATTTATTCCTTCCTTTTGTGTCAGTTTGCTTCCATTTTAGTTTCAGAGAAACCTATTAAGAGTAAGCAAAACTCTATTCTAACCCACTTAGGATTAAATCAAATCATCATCTCTTTCTCCTCAATTTGGATAAAGCATCCACATAAAAAGTGAATTCCAGATATACATGATAGCAAACCCTTTTAATTCATCTTTACAGATTTTTTTCTTACTTGGTCTTGCACTACCTTCCTTCGAAGAACCAGCTTATACTTGCAAAAATTCATAATGACATGCATATAGAATTTTACACAAGTTAAATAAGATTCATTTACTTATAACCATATGGTCTATATCCAAATGAAATGCGCTTTATCCACCATTCCAAATAGAAAAAAGAATGCTTAACATTTTTGTCAATAAACATATCTTAAGAGAACTCCTAACTTGACTGATTTGCAACTAAAGAATACCGGGAGACTGATATGCAAGATAAAGTGCTGAATATATGCCAATGAAATGCAATGAAACGCATGGAAAATTAGAGCATACAAAAGTATACAATCTCGACTCACTGAAAAGAGACACAGTTCAAGAAATAGAAAATGGTCAAGAACAAAAACACGGATAAAAATTCGGGAATAAAGAGAGCAACTGACTTCATAGTAAGGCATGCTCAAATCAAAAAGCAATCTATTATCTAGTCTAGACTAAGTTCGCTAAAGAAATATATACTATATCCTACATAATTCATTGTATAAACATGAAAATTCTAAAATTAAAGATAAACACTATATATTACGGATTATACAACTTTAGGATATCCAAGTCTTATACGACACCCAATTTGTCAGCAAATAGGACAAAATAACTAAACAATTAAAAGCAAGCAAATCATCTTAATTCGATAAACAAAGACAAGAGACAAACTTTCTGTTTAACGATGGGAGATTTATGCTGGAGACGTTTGAGGATGAATTCTGAGACTTCCTTAACGATGCTGACGTGGGATGACCTCAGGAGTTCGCAAATCTCCTCCAACTTGTAAACCGCAGTAACCTTGTCCTCGTTCGACGTCGCATCGTCTATCATCTTGGACCTCCAGTACGACTCCACCGCTCTCCTGCTCTGCTCCATTCTCTCTGATTTCTCTCTCTTTCACTTAGCAGTAATAAACAAGAAAAATTCCACCGATCAATCGACCGATCCAGAGACTATGATTAACTGACCAATTAATCAAAATCAAAGATCGATCGATCGATCTAACAGCTTCCGATTTGTATACTTTCTGGTTGAGAATGCGAAAGGAAATCTATGAACACCGTTGAGAATTTCTTAGAGGTTTTCTTCTTTTTATTTTTATTTTCGGGAAGGGAAAATAATAATAATAATTATTAGTATGATAATAATATAAAAACTCGTGGAAAATGCGTAGTTGGGCGTACGAAGTCTATTTTCCAGTTTCATATTCTGAGGTGTCATAAATAATAATAAATAAATAAATAAAATTGAGGAAAAATAAAAACAAAAATGGGTATAAACAAAATAAAATAAAGAGGTCAATATATAATATAACATTAGCTAAAAGGGCAGAAATGGATGTAGAGGGACAGCGCTGCAGTGCAGCGGCGCCACCTTGTTACGTGGATATGCCCGACAACAATATTATTTTAATCACTCAAATCTTACTACTATATAAAGCTCAATAGTTGAGAAAAGATTTTCCAGTCTAAAATTTCAACCAGCTTCCTACACAAGCATTCAGAATTTGTTAGTAGTTTTTTTTTCTTTAATTTCTACTTTGGGAACTTACAAAAACTAACTTGGAGTGCTTGTGTTGAAAATAGATGTCGGCTTTATAATTAGTTCTTTGTCTTGGGAATTGTAAAGCTTTTCGTGCAAAACTTATTTATATTTTAAAGTTTTAGTATTTTAACACTCAGGTATAAGAAAAAATGGGTAATTGGTTAGCACAATTCATCATTAGTGCTAAATTAGTTATTTATTAGAAGGACATTATTGTGCACTTATATTTTTAATATTTAAAACGATGCAAAAGAAAAATCTCCAATTTTAATATAACTATTGATAGAATAGGGTGAAAATGTTAAAGAACTTCTGGGAAGTTTTGTTACAAAACTTCCCGAACCCACGTGGCGTGCATCTATGCACACAACATGGGATGGGAAGTTTTGTAACAAAACTTCCCGAAAGTTCCTTAACATTACTATTGAATAGGGATTTAAAATGAAAAAAGTATCTAAAAATAAAAAAAAAAGAGAAGAAAAAGAAAATAAATAAAAATCATTTATTTTTCTAATCTCACTAGCAACTCAATCAATCATTCTTTACATGAAATCATTATTGTTGCAAGTTGCCTCAATTTTTTTCCTAAAGGTTTGCCTCGTTATTTTCTCTCTCTTTTCTTTACCCAAAAAAAATGTTTTTTTCTTTAATTATTTTTATTTTTATTTTTTCAATAGTAAGGCTCATTGTTTTAAAACCTTTTCTTTGCAATTCTTTGTAATTTCAAATGTAACTGGCAAAAATATCCTTCTAATAATGGACTAATAAATGATAAATTGTGTTAAGAAAATATGAAGATTGGGGCTCAATTGCCAAAAATTCAAAAGTAGGGATTAATTGGACAAAAATATTCAAAAGTAGGGACCTCTTGAGCCAATTACCCCAAAAAAAGGGACTATGGTTAATAATAATTGCTTTAAAAATATGAATGAGGGAAAAATTACAAAGATAATAGAAACTCTAATAAATAATTATCATACTTATAATCCATATTAATTATTTACTTTAATAATTATAATTTGTTTGTAACTGTACACATAAAAGAAAGGCATATAAGAAAATTTATAATTTTAACTACATTTTTAAAGGAGATTGACATATATTTTGAGACGGACGCAAAAAAAAAAGACTATCTTTATAGAATTGAGATAATATATTTTTTTTTACGGAACACAACGCATACAAGGCACAAAGACAACACGCGAGATAATATTCTTTTTATCAATAAGAAAATTATGTATTATTTCCGTGCATCGCACAAGAATAACACTAGTTAATAATATAAAAAGAAGGACCTACCCATTTTATATCTAAGTATTTTTTTTATTTCCTTTTTTTTAAGAAATTGTTTTTATTTGTATTTTTAAAAAATAGTAAATAGTTAAATACAGAGAGTAAAGGCAAGGATTGAAGAATTTTCATAGTATGTCGAGCAGGCTACAGAAATTAATTTCCCGACATACGCCTGGCGGATATGGCATGTGATTGTTGGACAATTCTCACGTGAGTTGACCCGTTGTGGGATAACTCCTATGTGATTTGTTCAATAATCTCTCACCATGTGTACATCTAGTAGCATAATCTCACTAGATGTATGATGGAAGAACGTGACTGAGTCTAGCTAGTCAATTCACTAGTAGTAGCATATAAAAGTTGAGATGTATATAAAATATTCGCTTTTTTTTTTTTTTGCTCCTTCCTTTTTCTTTTAATTTTCATTTTGTCCTTTTTATTAAACATTATTTGATATTTTCTTAGTCCTATAAAGATGTTTCGGTAGTTATTTTTACACATATTAAGAAAATAATAGTTAATATAGTTAGAATATTAAAATTTACCTATATTTCTTCATATATACATTCATGTCTTATTAATTATTCAAAAATCATTTCTTTTTTTTTTTTTAAATATTTCTAATGCATAAGTATATGTGAAATAATAACAAGACACGTGGACATGTATATCAATAAAAAATTAAAGATATGATTAATATAATAAGTAGACTATCTTTTTAGAAAGTACTAAAGTAGCGTAAGGGGACTATTTTTATGGGACGGATATTTTGACGTTAATACAACTGTAAATTCCATTCTACTAATTATTTTGAATTAGCGATGTATGTATCAACAATTGTATTTGTTAAATGCCATTAGTGGGGGGGTTCTAATTATTCCATATAATAATTTAGTACCGCATTATTAGTTTCAACGTCTCCGCTACAAGGATTGATGTGGTTAATTTCATTATATTGTTTTAAATTAATAATAAGGGCCACTGTCATTCCATTAATTGTCTTGAGTTGGTATTGTATATGTATTGACAATCATATTTGTTCACTACAGTTAGTGTGAGATTCGAATTATTCCCGCGGCTCGCTCCACCACCCCACGCTTTTTTTGTTTTTTGTTTTTTTCTTTTTTGATACACAAGGTGTGAATTCCATTTATTTTAGATATAATCATAATTATAAGGGTTAATTTCACAAATTGTCCTCAACCTTCGAGTTAAGAATCGGCTAGGTCTCTAATTTTTTCGACCTCTTGGGTCGTCAACCTTTTGTAAATTCACACGATACGTCATTTTGGACAGATTTCGTCGACGTTACTTTTAACTTTTCAATAAAATTACCATTATATCCCTTAAGTTTTTAATTTAAAAAAAAAAGGGAAGAAAACATCCAACCCACCCTACCATTCTCCTCCCTTCGCAAGAACGGCAGCAGGAATGCTGCCATTTACAGTAGCCAAAAATTTGTTGCCAGAAGCAGCAACTCTTCTAAAATTGGCAATTTTATTATTGTTTCTGGCAGTAAATAGGGAGATTCAACCCTTTTTTTTTACCGCCAGAAATGGCAGCATTCCACCGGTCATTCCTAGGTGGGGGTGAGTGTTTTCTTTTTTTTTTATTTTTAATATTTTTAAATCTTTTGTTTTTAAAATTAAAAAATTAAGAGATATAACGGTAATTTTATTAGAAAGCTAATAGCAATATTGAGAGAATCTATCAAAAATGACCTATCCTGTAAATTTATGAAAGCTCAGGGACCCAGAAGGTCAAAAAAGTTGAAGGCTCAACTGATTCTTAACTCAAAAATTGTGGATGATTAGTGAAATTAACCCTAATTATAATCTACTCTACTTAATAATAATTTCGCGTGCCTTTACTCGAAATTTCCACATGTCATATGGTTTGAATAAAGCAAATAAAAGTTTTTAGGAATAGCTTTTATTTTATTTTATTTTGAATTATTTGTTATTATTATCATATTGTAATAAGGTAATTTTTACTTTCAGGCCCCAAAACATCTCAATTTCTACAGTCAGTCTTCATCAAATTTAGCATTATACGATTGATTATTTAAATAAACTTTAATTTCACTGTACACATCTAATCTTTTTACTTCGAGTAATGATATTTAGCACTACTGGTGCTTGACATTATATCAAAGTGGCATTGAATGATAAGTTAAATCAAGTGGGTCATTTATTCATTCATTTAATTTCACTTATCATTCAATGTCATATTAGTTGCCACATAGACTGGTGCTAAACACCACTGGTGCTACATAACATTATTCTTTTACTTCTACACAATTTTGTTTCCATTTTTTTTATTTTACCTATGGGCCCTAACCTATAGTGAAAATTGTGTGAGGAGAAAATTGTGCAAAAGTTGAAAGGTTGGAAGTGTACAATGAAAATTACCCTTTACTTAAAGAATCAAGACTATAATGGTAACTTTAATTGGGGTTAATGGTAAAAATTAAAAGGTTTAAAAAATATATTATGTATAGAGAAGAACTTTGTAATTATATTTACATATTTCAAATATATTTATTGTATTATACACTGAACAACACTCATTTAAAATGACTAGTATTCTGAAAAGTGTAAACTGTAAGGTACCAAAATAATAAATTCAAGTCAAGCTTTGACATAGGCATATCTAAATGTGTCAATACATGATAAAGTGTAGTCAATGGTAATAAAGTATAATGAGCTAAAACTCCTAATATGAGCCGAATATTGAAAAATATGATATGTTAAACATTTTAATTTACGTAACAAAGATTGTTATAATCTTGATACATACACCACGTAGAAAAAGAAAAAAAGAAAAAGGATAATCGGAAAAGTCACTGGAAATTTTGCAATAAAAAAATGCTAGCGACTGACGCCGCAGCGGCAGTAGGTGAGAGGCAGCTTCCAAAAATGTTAAAGAAATTAATGAATAAATAAAAAAATATAGTAAAAAAAATTTTAAAAATTAAGGTTTTTCTTGGAAGAGGAAAAAAGAAGTATATTTGGAAATGAAAGAAGTGGACGTAGAAGTGGGTGGTAATAATGATCTAATATGCCAGATATTGCCTGTGATGTAGCATGTCAGATAACTCACATACGACGATAATACCGCTAGACATCTAACAATAGATTAGTAAATTCCCTAAACAAGAAAAGAAAAGAGTGCTTTCTTCCCTTTTTTCTTTGGGGTAATATAGACAAATGGGTTGGGAATCTATCTATGGAGCAGGAATACGGCATGAAACCCAATATTTAGATATCGACCCCGAATACCAGCAAAAATACCCATAAACTTGATGAAAAAAATAACCATTAAAAGAAAAACCTTCATTGCTCGGGAGATTTCTTAATTTAAGCAAATAAAAGGTTTAGTTAAGCCTCGGCTTCTCTTTTTGACGCTACTTATTTTTCTCTCTCTAGGACATCATTTGCTTTCTCTTGCTGCAATCAAGCATGTCAGAAGAGGAGCATCACTTCAAGTCGAAAGCCGATACCGACGCCTCCAAGACTTACCCTCAGCAGGGCGGTACCATCCATAAGAACGGTTACATTGTTATCAAAGGCTGCCCTTGCAAAGTTGTGGAGATTTCAACTTCCAAGACAGGAAAAGCAGAGTCATGGAAAACGCCACTTTGTTGGAATCGACATCTTCACTGCCAAGAAGCTTGAAGATATAAGATATTGTCGTCTTCCCACAACTGCGATGTTCTTCACGTCAACCGCACTGACTATCAGCTCATTGACATTTCTAAAGATGGATCTGTGTCTTGTTTAATTTGAGTTAGAACTATGTCATGTCTTCTTTTTGTTCTTTTTGGAAAAAGGGTTGAATTTTTTTTCCCCAAAATTTATGATGAACTTACAAACTTCATTAGTGTGTGCGACGTACAAATACTTCAAAAAATTGATGTGCGTTTTTTAGATATCATATCATAAATAAAATATAATATATCAGTTGCATGGTATAAAATTATAAATTAATATACGAAAATTACAAACCACTACTCGATATTTATTTGGAGTAAAATGCTTGAGTATTAAGCATAAATTTGATTGCATAATTGAGTCTATAATTTTGGATTTTCTGCAAACACGTCGTGTAAGTTCACACGTCCAACCTATCTGAAGTTGTAATAAATAGTAGTCAAATAATTGATTTACAATCATTATTACAACTATGAGTCTAGCATCTCACCTGTGCATTGCACAGAAGATTAATTTTAGAAAAAATAATAATGATCAACAAAATATTAAAAAGATAGGTGCCAACATATTTGCATAACAAAATCAATAAATATACAATTTTGATTTAGTATTTGACGAGTTAAATTAATGTTTTATTAATAATATATTAATAGTTACCTTTTTATGTACTCGATTAATACTTTACTATATTTTACTTTTAAATCATCTAACTTATTTAATATTATTAGTTAATAGTCTAATAATACTTATCAGACATTTAAATACTCATATTCGCTAGATACTCATTCAAATAAAAATACTTTACCCATAACAAAAATACTCTAAACATATCCATTTTAACTAGATAATACCTTGTTTTTCCTACATAGCCTTTTAACTGAATGATACTTTGTTTTATTTTATGCAAGTACCCATAATATCACGTTGTTATTTTAGTCTAGCAAGTAACAAATATAATCCTTAAAAAGTAACATGATTTTATAATGACGATCGTTAGATGTCTAATAATTATAATGATAAATCTATATATTAATTAAATGAAAAGAGTTACGGTACCTTTGTACCGTAGTTTTCCAGCCAAAAATTTGTTACTAGGTTCTTTTAGACATTTTATTTCATATTGCAGTACTCTATGTGGTCTTCTGAATTTTCCAAAATTTTAAAAATTTTTGTATTCATTTTTGTCTTATCCATTCACTATATTTTGAAATAATTATCTAACATAAAATTTGTAGTTTATAATTAATAGAAATTAAACATATATATCGTTAATTTAAGTTAATTAAAAATTATAATTGTAATTTTTTTAATTTTTCTCAGTATAAATAAATATTAATAATTACGACTATTTTATATATGATTAATTTTATGTATTATTAATTTATATATCTTCATACTATCTGACTTTATTAGTTTTGAGTAAGAAATATTTTCACACTACACATAACCGTCCAACTAGTAATTATTTTGTATAATACCATTTATCTAAATTAGTATAAAAAATAAAATTATATTTATTTGCATTAATAATAACAATCGTATTAAAATTTATTGTAAACTCTAATTACCTTAAGATAACGATAAAAAAATTACGTTATTGTTTAGTTGATGTTAAAAATTAATTATTCTTTATGGGGGGTAACGTTGCCGTAAAAAAGTTCACCATAAAAACTTATAAAATTTCATATTATTTATGTTTTTAAATAATTTGATGTGTATTCTTCTTGTGCAATGCACATATGAGAATTAAATAAAATATTAATATAACAAAATTTTTCATCCAAAGTTGATCTATTAATAGTTCTGTCTGAAAATAATTATTACTTTTTATCTTATATATATTTGAACAAATTCCTAACATTTTAGGATTACCTGCAAAATAAGAATATACTATGGTCTAATTTCAATTTTCACAAATATTCAGAAAAGTACGATTAATAGTGTTGAAAATGTAAAATTTAATATCATTGAATCGTGTTTTATGTACCCTATATATTTTGTTTGATTTTTTAATGTAGTTTTATTAATTGGAGAAGTTCCAACAATTCCAAGCCTAAATAAATGCATAATATTTTACGTTTATATCATCTAACTTATTTAATATTATTAATTAACATTCTAATTGTCACGAACGGAATTTCATATACAGTAGAGGAAGCTTTTAACGGTTAAAAATCGCTGCAAATACAGTTCAAAATATCGAGGCGCTTTCGCTGCAAATGTTCCGTGGGCTACCCACAATGAAACATCGGCCACACACCAAAGTCTCGATCACATATATGTGTCCCCTCCATCTTGAGACGATCCGGCCACATAGCTTCTTAATCTAATACCTACAGGATCGTAGGAAAAGGGGGATGAGTACAAACTACTCAGTGAATAACCAAATATCTTGATTCACTTTCATTTAAGAAAACGCATTTTCAGGAAAGCCATGTATTTCATAAAACCTTTTGATGCACAAAACCATTGAATGCACAAAAAGGCCCTATTACTAGTTAAACTACTACCCGTGGTGCGCACATGATTGGCCAAGACCACACAACAAGGCCACAAAGATTCAGATTGGCCAAGATCACACAGCAAGGCCACAAAGATTCAGATTGGCCAAGATCACACAGCAAGGCCACAAAGATTATCACATAGCCAGAATGACCAAGATCACATAGCAAGGTCATATTTCACAGAGTAATTCAGAACGGGTAGAGCATTAACTAGCGATACCGATGCATTAAACCAATCTTTCTTTACATAACAATGCATTAAAAATTCATGTATCTCTTATGAAAATATGATGAACAAAAGAAAGGGAATCAAGGTACCGGTTACTCACCTCAAATATTTCTTGAATAATCCACGTGAAAAGGTTTCTTTAAAGCTTTGATATTCCTTAATTAAAACTATTCTTGAGTTAGGATCTATCTATAAAAGGTTAAGAGTTTTTTTCAAGTGAGAAGTAAGTGTTTTAGTGGGTTTCTATAGATGTTTCTCTACCATCCCCAATGTTGGACGAATTTTGGGGGTTTAGGAGATAATTTGGATGACTTAGGGATTTTGAAAACCTTGAGGACCCTTTGGTCCTTTTTATAATAGTTGAGACTTAATTGTTTTTAATAAATTTTGAGTTCCGCCAATCACATCTTGACACGCGGCGCGGCATATACCGCACACTTGGCGGAAATTGTCTAGGAAATCCTTGTGCTTTGTCTCTTCCTTCAATTAAGCCACCGAACTTCAATTTATGTCAATTAAGTCACTACACTTTAGGTTATGTCAATTAGGAACCAAATTCTTTCTTTAACGTCAATTGAATACCAATCTTTTAATTTTCAAGAAATTTTATAATGATATTCAAGTAATTCTTTCAAAATAATAATTTTGTTGCTTACTTTAATTTGTAGAAATTTTCAAGATGTTACACTAATAATATGTATTGAGTATGTATATATTCGTCTTCACGTGATACCCGTTCTTATAAAATTTTTATATCCATAAGAAGATACCTTCCCAACATACCATTTTAACACAATATCTTGTTTCTTTGTACACTTTTTAACCCAGTGATACTTCATTTTATTTTGTACAAATATCTATAATACCACGTTATTATTTTAGTTTAACAAATAGCAAATAAAATCCTTAAAAAAAGTAGTATGATTTTATAATGAGAATCGTTAGAGGCGTAATAACTATATTGATAAATAAAATATTAATATGAAAAATTTTTTTATCCAAAGTTCATATGTTAGTAGTTATGTCTGAAATTAATTATTTTTTATTTTATATATATTTTTGAATAAATTTCTAATATTTTAGGACTATCTACAAAATAGGAATATAATATGGTGCAATTTCAATTTTCATAAATATTAAAAAAAATGAATTAATAATGTTGAAAATATAAAATTTGATATCATATATCTCTAATATATCACTTTATTTATTAAATATTCCATTTTAAATAATACTATTTTATCGTCAAAATACACATTAAATAGCCTTATAAAAGAAAATTATTATTTTAATTACTTTTTTTAGAGAGTGTTTGATTCTCTTTTACGAAACATATTATAATTTTACCTACAACTGATTTGACCACTAATTTGATAATTGTTCATTTATAACCACAAATCTAAAATTTCTATTGAATATATACCACTCATTTCACCTCATTATAATTTCTTATTAAAATTCAATTATAATAATCAGAATCGAACAACACTTAATAAGAGAGTGAATTATATTTTAAGACAGATGAAAAAGGAAAAGTGGACCAATTTTATGGGACGGAAGTGATATAAAAATAATTAAACTTG
>CAVNYN010270203.1:0-17862 GCA_963692815.1 Nyctanthes arbor-tristis
AGAGAACACTGGAGCTTCGGAACAAAGTGAGGACGCTCGCAGATATCCGTAGAGCAGCGTCGCCGGCGTGGAGATCTAGTGGTCCGGTGGGGGGACGGCGGAACTCGGCTATAGCGAGAGAGAACGGGGGCGGACCGAATTCTGTGGGTGGGGATGGGTTCTGAAATGCTGGGGTTGGGGGTCATGCATTACTACATATTCAATTTTTTGGATGGGCCCCGGTTCAAAGGTGGAGGTAAATGGGGTGTTGACGTGGAGGTCCATCTGGCTCACCAGCGCAGATTTTGAGCCCCATAAGGAGTCATCAGCTTTTCAAAGAAAAACTGTTTAAACTACTTGGACTTTATTTCTCATCTCTACTAAACAATCACTAAAAAGAAAAGTACAATAATGCCCGATGGCATGTATGCGCGCGCCACCTTTGCAGGTGAGTGCACATTCCAACAGTGGCACATAGCTTATTGGTGGCGCACATATGACAACAACGTACGTACCACATGATTTTCATGAAAAATTTAAAATTGCTTCCGTTTTAACTCTCAGCCATTTTTTCTCTTTTTTTGTTTGAAGAACCAGGTTACGAAAATGAACTCAAGATTTTTTTAGTGATATGTGAGATTTTTCCACTAGAAATAGATTTTTTTTTTTTTTTAAGATCTTCAATTTCCGATGATGAGCTTTGATTTGATTATTAGATTGATTGGTTGGTGCTTTGACAACTTGTTGCCAAAACAAGGACGAACAATTAGTTTAAATCTAATCAATGTCTTGTAAACTGAAAACGTGTCACACTTCAATAATGTTGAAAACAATATTCAAAGGTGCATAATATTTAAAATTTTAAATGAAATGATCATCAACGTTGTCACATGGCGAAAGATACACTCTACATGAAACATCACTTATATTTCCAAATCGTCCAAATACTAATAAATAACTAGATAGAATCACTGTGGATCAGTTCAATGTTAAACAAGTCAAAAAAAAAAAAATTAATAATAGTAGTAAAATTAACATGATGAAGTAAAATGGAAAAATTCATGTGAAACTCCATTCAGGGGTCCCTTTTCACTTTTGCAGCACCTGAAGTCAAATAAATTGCCTGATCAGACCCCAATATCATAACAATAAGGGTAATTTGCACTCTAGGTCCATAACCTTTCAATTTTGTATTCATTTTATCTTTATTCTTTTTTTTTTGCCTAAACCTTTAATTTATTATCTTATTATGTCTCTAACATCACTTTTCGTACTCAATCTTTCAATTCTCAGCTTTAACTCCTATCAATATGACCATTATACTCTTTGGTGTTTATTTCCACTATAGGTTCTCAACCTTTCAATTTTTATATAATTCTATTCCCATCATTTTTTAAGTGTATATAACCACTAACTCTTCATTTATTATGGCATTGCGTCCCTACTAACACTTTGTCCTAACACTTCGTCTCATCAACTTTTTAATTACTAATGTCAATTCCTATTAAAATCATTATTATTCTCTTCATTATTTAAATAAAAATAAAAAATAAAGAACAATATAAAATAAAAACTCCATCCACTTTAGCAAGTCACACCCTAACGGCAACCACCTAAAATAGCGATAACAAAAAAACTTAATCTACACTAAACTTGACTAATACGTAATCTGTGTAAAAAAATGTTTTCGATCTGAGAATCAGCGCAACATATCGGATCAAAATTTTCAATTAATCACAAATTAGATAGCTCATATGGATCATGGTGGATAAAAAAAAAAAAAAGAAACTCATTTTTGATTTACAAAAATGAAATCTAACTTTAATGCTCTAATTCAAATTTATAAGAGACGGATAACAGATCGGGGACAAATCAAGGTGATAATCATAGTGAGCAACAAGAAACTACATTAGAATTAGAGTATTTGGGTTATATTCGATGTTTTATAAATTAAAAATCAATAGGTATCCACCACGTGATCTGTGGTAGATTAAAAAGATCGATCCTATTTGTCACACCGATCCTTACATTGACAACTTTCTTTTCGATATCCACCAAGACTGTTATAAATCGAGTTTTTTTGTTATTATTATCTCTCATTATTTTCATTGATTGTGTTAGATTGAGGGTGAGTGGATTTTTTTATTTTATATTGTTCTTCTTTATTTTTTTATTTAAATAATTAATCGTATAATAATAATTTTAGTAGATATTAACAATAAAAACATGATAAAAAAATGAAAGGTTGGGGTCGTATGCGCCCAAAAAAAAGATATGGACAAAATTGTATAAAAATTAAAAGGTTGGGGGACTTATAGTGAATTACAAAATCAATGATGTAATAGTTATTTTGATAGGGGTTAATGGTGAAAATTGAAAGGTTGAGGATGAAAAGTGATGTTGGATACATAATACGATAATAAATGAACGGTTGGAGATTTAGTAGGCTTAAAAAAAGAATGAGGATAAAATTTATAAAAAACTGAAAGGTTGAGGACCTAGAGTGAAAATTACCCTGAAAATTACTCACAGTACGTAATAGCTAAAGATTATATTGATCTCAAGGGTTTACTTTTAAAGATTTGATGATTATGATTTTAATCTAATTAATTCAAAATTTACATATAATTACACACCATTCGATAAGTTCCACGTCGGCCATTTGTCTTTTTTTTCCTGCTCAAATAATTATAGTGCATCATGCATGACATAGAAAAACACAAAAGAATTAGTGAAATTTGATTCAAATCCTTTCTTTATGAAGTAAAACTATGTAATACCACCAGCGGTTAAATGAACCACATATCATACAACATTCCATTGAATTTATCTCCAATATGGGAAAGAACCCAAATTTCATTTTTCCCTTACGTTGGACCAGACAAGTTATTATAAACTGCTAATATTCCTGAACTCAGCCAATAGTTTGATACGAGATAAATCATAGTACCAGATCGGAATCATATCTAACCAAGTGGCCAAAGGGTTTAACATTTCTTGTCTAAATTCCTCTTATCATACGCATGGAATAAGAGGACAAGAAGAGATACAGGCAAGCTTTTCAATCTTTTAAATTTTATTTAAACGTGAACCTACTGTCGAACGTTTTTATAATATTTAAAAAACTTGTCTGTATGAATGCTACCGGAACATGGTGCATTTCCACATTTCCCTTCTCTTCCATTTCTGTCTAATCCAACATACCTGTACTACTTGCGGTAGAGGAATTTCAGGTGTTTTACTTGTAAAGCGCTCGATCTGGCCAAGGAAGCATCATGAATACTGGAACTTCAGGATTTTGTTCAGTCCCAGAAGGTACGCTGCAAAATCAAGAAGAAGTTACCTCAGATAAAGAGGAAAACCAAGAAAACAATATGGCGTTGGATAGAGAGTGTGAACTCACAGTCTCTAGGAAGGACCCCGATCCTAGGTTGAATATGGAACTGAATTTAATCGACTGCTTGGAGATGGCTCCATCTTATGCTTCATCACACACACCAGAAGCATCTGATAGTGAGATGCGAGTTTTCCCCTGCAACTACTGTCAGAGGACGTTCTATAGCTCCCAAGCACTTGGAGGACATCAGAATGCACATAAAAGGGAGAGGACTTTGGCTAAAAGAAGACACAGGCTGGGGAAATCTTTTATGGCAGCTTTTGGACAAAGCCAACGTTATCCCAGCATGTCGACTCTACCTCTTTACGGCTCTCTTTATAATCCCCTCGGAATTCAACTACATTCCTATATCCATAGGCCTATTTATGCATCAGGTAGTTCAGTATACAAGAATATTTATGGGCATGCCGGATGGTCTCGGAACCCAATGGGCCATCAATCTTCCATAGAAAAGCTAGTGCAAGATTATAATGTCAGTGCATCAACTGGACTGTTTTCTATAGGCAATACCGTGACAAGTAACATGGTGAGTATATCCTTGGACGGTCTTCTGGATAAGCAAACCGGTAGAAACCTGTGCACGGGGGCTGTTCAGTTGAAGAAGAATAATCAAGCCGACTTGCAACAGCTTGATCTATCACTCAAGCTGTAGTTTTTCAGCTTCTTTTTCTTCTTTCCAACTCTCGGGTGTATGACTCATATATTGCTTTCGTTACTTTTTTGATTGTTAATTAGATTCTCTTTTATAGTCTTACAGATTTCGTAAGTGAAGCTTCTACCATTCCAAAACTAAGCACCCGAGTCTTCATTTTAGGCAACACCAGCACTATACTCCTAGTCCTAAAACTCCATTATTGAATAACTTTTCAATCAAAGATCTCTAATTATGTCTCCCCGTTTTCCTAGGTAGCCTCACCTCCTTGCGTGGAAATGAGCCACCCTGGTGAGGTCGGACACCTCATCAGCTGGGCACACTGTCCACGTAGCGTGCCCACCCACCAAAAGGTTCTCTTAGATCTCATTCATGTTCTAAAGCCTATAGTTAGAGAACCGTACACTGGTTTTTGTTTTTTGCTCTTTCAAGGAAGAGATCTGGCCAACAGAAATATCAGTATTTGGTAAAGAACCTGTATGGAAAATTTTGAAACTTGATCCACACCCAAATAAATTCTTCTAAAACACATAGAACATTCAAATAGTCCAAAACTCCTAATGATACAACAGGACAGGAATCATGCGATCCCAAGTAGCGATTGTTTTCGACTAAGGAAAAAGCTATTTGCATTGTGTAACTCGGAATGTTGAATTATGGACATAGAGTATTCTGATGAATCGTTTGACACATTTCAGCGTAATTTAGTATCGCATATACATGATACAATAAAATACCAGCTTAAGGGGTCAACAGAAAGTTCTTTCCGATGACCAAAGAGTTTCTTCAAATTTGTGCAACTTAAGAAGACTTTCGTGGCCTTCGAAACTGGGCCCATAGCTATAATGCAATGTGCAGATGATATCTGCTAGGACCTTGGAGTGGAAAACCAACGCTCCACGGTACAGAAATCACATCCCAAATATCGACCAAAGGAAAAAAAGAAAGAAAAAAAAAAAAAGGCCCAGACTAGTCCTTTTATTCCTCAAAACCACAACATATACTGAAAGGGGGAAAAAAGAGAAGAAATAAATAAAAGGAAACTCAAGTAAACCAGTCTAGGCTCATGAAGTATCACTCTTAAGGCATCCGGCAAAAACTGGATATGCTGAAGTGGCTAGTAGACAAATTAAGTAGTCACTGGAAGAGTATAAGTCTACGAGGTGATGCTGTAACAGCTAAAAATAATATGGAGTCCATCTCAAAAACACAGAGCATAGGACTGGAATGTTTCTATTTCTAATAAGGCAAATAAGACCGAGTTCCAACATATTACAGAACTTTCCAGGTAATCATTTGTTGAAATCATATATGAGTGAGTACAATACAAAAAAACTAGTTTTAAAATGTAGAACACATTCTTGATATTCCAAACAACTAAGTATTCACATGAAGTGTCTGTCTCAGTTATCTAAAACGATGGTAAGCAACAGATAACAGTTAGCAGCCAGGGTAAATTCCCAGATAATAGAAGTAAAATGTACAAAGAACAACATAAAAATGAGAAAGACATATTACTATTCTTCATAAAAAGTTTGGACTTTCTGCAACCACTGGATTAGCTCGACCCTGTCCTTGTTCATCATATAACCATGCAAAAATTTTGAAAGGTCACCATTTACTCCCCTTGTCTTCAGAAATTCAAAAAAACCATTCCGGAGCTTGGTGCTCATATCCCTAAAAGCAACAACATACAAAGCAAAGAATCACTAAGTAAACTTCACGGAAGACCAAAACTATTACAATAGAATTTCTGATTACAGTCAATGTAAAAGAAATTAATAATACAAATCTCAGAACCGTTCTGTGTAATCATCTATTTCCACTCACAGTAGCTAACACATGGCGTACAATTAGTAGGTCTTTGATTCTCATTCTCTTCTTCTCATTATAATTTTACCTACTATTGATTTGACAACTACTCAATTTCAACCATACGTTTCAAACTTTTATTAAATCTTCACCAATCACCACTCATTTCAATTCATTATAGTTTTCACATTATAACTTAAAATCATAATGAGAATAAGACACCAATTGAGAAAAAATTCTAGGATAGCTTATAGCATCTTCAATGGATTATATGGATTGCAGTCTATGAGGCATTCACGTTAGTCTACATGCAACAACATTTAATAGGGTAAATCCCGAAATTGGTTCCATTGGAATTCATCTATAAACCAATATTGCTGTCTCGTGTCCTTTGCCAGCTCTAAAGTTAAAAAAAAAAAAATAATAATAATAATAATAATAATAATAATAATAACAACATCAACAAGAGGAAGAGAATGGAAAATCAAGATTCCTTAAATAGAAACAGAATCAAATAAATTGCAGAGTTGGCATGTCTAGCAGAGCTTCTGAATGTAAATTAAGCTCTAGATGATGATCCTATAATTCTTTGACACATCAGCTATTTAGAGTCCCTCCCAGTTCTGACTGGAGAGGTTTGGTTGGGATGTGGAAATTTTTTAAATAATCCGCGTTAGCTTTGCGAATACTCTTATGCATCTATAATACGTGACCACATAGAGATGAATGCCTTCAAAGACAGTTTGACTCATTATGTGGCAGGAAACACAAAACCACAGGGAAAATCAATGTTAAACCACTTAGATGCTAATTCCATGATACTCTGCATCAGGCTAACTGCTTGACCTGACCCAAATTCAGAGACTTCAAAAAATTTATGATGTAAGTTGCTCTAGGCAATTGATGGACGTCCAAAAGAAAAATCGCACATTATTATCTTCTTTTGAAATCAAAAGGAAAATCCTTTATTAGATATTAAAGTAAAATATTCAAAACAACATTTTTAGTCAAATTGACAGTTCAGAATGCAGACGCGGATTCAAGTGGAGTTATTTCAAAGGATGGACGGAAGATAACAGTGAATCATCAGATTAAAAGAACTCAGATACAGTAAAAGAAAAATAACGACGTGTCATTTGGAACATACTTGATACTTGGTCCCATATAAGGCCGAATTGGTAAACCACCAGGCCTAAACATGTAAACTTTTTGAATTTCTAAAGCATCTGGCCAGGCTGAACACACAAACTCCAGTAAGTCGTTTTCTTCCCCCTTCCATATATCAACTAGTAAGCTAATGTGAAGCTGCACCTCTTCTCCAGTACTCTCATCACCAGATTTTGGAGTAACGACTGATCCATCAAACATTGTAGCCTCGATTTTAATATTCTCACCATCCACAGATTGGCCTCT
This sequence comes from Nyctanthes arbor-tristis, assembly GCA_963692815.1. NCBI lineage: Eukaryota > Viridiplantae > Streptophyta > Magnoliopsida > Lamiales > Oleaceae > Nyctanthes > Nyctanthes arbor-tristis. The sequence continues at coordinate 7,254 of CAVNYN010270203.1, forward strand.
CAATGTAACCCACTGCTCACCAGGTCGATCTTCCACCACAAAGTCATTGAATTTTGCAACAGGCTTTAAAGAACGAGAGGCATTAGTACAAACTAGTGAGCAGAAATGACATTAATCATTATCACTCATTGACAAACTGTTTGAAAAGAAAAGCATATAAAAGTTCAATATTCATAATTATGAATCTAAGCAGCTCAAAGTCATTCAAAGAAACTCCAGCAAGGATGATTTAGTTATTTCTCAGTCTTCAAATAGCTTCTTGATGATTGCATATACAACCGGAACAGCAACCATTTAACTTAGGAAAAAAATCAATAATCAATACTCAGAACCTCGCAATGCTCAATCTCTTCACTCTACTTATTTTATAGTAAGATAGATATGGAACTTAAGTAGAAATATCGAGTGAGAGCTGATCCTAATGGAAACTTATGGGTATGCACTATTTCGCTTTCACACTGAGTGAAAGGGATTCCACTCTTTAAGAGGCCAGGACAAGTGAAAGCATAGTTGAAGTAAAAGAATAAAAATACAGCCGGTCACTAACTGGAAAAAACTCAGTTAGCAGCCTTGGCTAGACCACAGAGGGCCATGGATCCAGTCATCCAGCTCTTATCATATGGCATTTCACTTGCTCCGCAATAGCCTCTTATGTTCTTTTTTCATTGAAGAACTTTTTATGTTCGACCTTCACTGCAGATGCAAGGTTCTGATAGAATATCTCACTTAGTACTAAAATACCAATCACTTAAGTGTTCATACTTTGACACAACTTCTTAGCTCAAATTAATGGTTTGTGTGGTTTTGTCTATACTTCCTACACTTTAATAGTACTGCTAACCTAAATATTCGCAAAATAGGAAAGGCTTACAAGTCATGTTTACTGCTACCCTTTAGCTTTTTATGCTGGAAGCATCATTTACTTGACCTAAATTAACACATAATTCTTTCGCGTTAAGATTATCGCACTCCAAGATATTAGCAACTTGGTATGAATTAGTTACTTTAAAGGGAAAACTTGTATGCAGTTTTTTTCTCAAGACAGCCGAAAATCGTGAATCTGGTGCTTCTAGTTTGATTCATTTTAGGAGTCAAGCAAAGGGAACCATGATCTCCAAGGGATAGCCAAAGTAAAAATTTTCATTTCCATTAGGTGCAATCAGTGCCCAAATCGAGAACAAAGACGTTAACAGCATGTTCAGATACATTACTGACAAGATTGAACTATATAATCGACAATACTTCAACTTTTCCTTTCTTAATACTAAACTCACTCACATGCCCCTGAGGACGGGAGAACAAAATTACAAAGAGAAAAACCTGGTGGGGCGGCGAGTAATCCAACTGATACTGAATCTCGTCGCGGACGAGCCTTAGAATTTTGGAATCGAATCGCGAAGATGGTTTTGTTTGAATTTGCTGGGCGGCAGCCGGAGACTTGGGTGAGATGCTGTGGGCCTCGCGACATTGGCTCAAACAGAAACGTGCAACAGGCGGGGGTTCCTTCGTCTTGTTATTGAGCATATCTTTGTAGAAAAGGAAGCTTGGTGCAGATTTCTGGGATAGTAGTGATCTGCGCCAGCCATGAACAAGAGCGCGGGCCATTGCCGCAAAACTTGGAGTCGCAGAATTGAACTCTGTTTAATGGAGAAAACGGGTTTTAACAGGGTTTTTGCCTGTTTGTCAATATGAAACTTTCCACCCAAACGCGTTGTCCAATTATCATTTAAATATCACTTGGTAAAATCAGTAAATAAAATAATGCATTTTATGATGAGAGATGATTGTCTCCGATTGATGAATAGCTTGAGAGGGGAGACTGAGGCTCTTTCTCAATAAGATTTTATTGTTTTTGTATGAGTTTGACTGTGGCTCCTACACTTATATCTTTGGAGAGGGAATATAGTTGCTTACAAAGTCACTAGATGTACATTGTTCTCAACATTTTACGGTTCATAGACTAAATGTCTTACATTTTTGTTTAGCTCGGTTATTAGCCGAGATATTGATGAATGAAATAAACTTTTTTTTTTTTACCTTAAAAAAGAAATGAAGAAGACACCAAGAAAATTGTGTACTCCCTTTCCCTTTTGGGATTGGGGCTTTAAAGGAAAATAGTTCCATACAATTGATGACTACTATAGTACTATTTGCTTATCGTGTAATTAAATTTGAATAGTGGTACAATTTTCAGAAGAAGAAAAAAAAAGAAAGAAAAAGAAAAATGTTTGAACAATGCTACCACTAGGCGAGCAGTTCTGTCTTGTTCGTGGATTTTGTACAAATTAAAATTGATTGTCACGCACATCATCAAGGTTTCTTTTTAGTTGCTTTACTGCAGTGAAAATAAAATGTTAGACAAAAAAACAAGAGTAAGTCTTGTGCTTAAATTATCATATGTCAAAATCTAGTTTTATGAGTCTCCGCTATTATTTTTTACAGTCTTTATAAAAAAACAAAGATAAAATACAGTGAAAAATTTAAAACTCAGAGAAAAAGCACAACTCAAAAACTAAGAGTATACACAGTAAAAAATAGGTAGTGCGTAGCCTAACCTAGGCCTCGACAAAAAATCCGAGCCCGAACGGGTTACTCGAACCCGATCCGAATATACTTGAACTCGAACGAGTAATGAATAAAAATTATTCCCGAACGGATACCCGAACCCGAAACCAAATGGGTTTGGACGGGCTTTGGGCATGAGTTAAAACCCGAAAATACCCAAATATTTTTCTACTCTTAACATTTTTAAATTCAAATTTCTAATTAATTTTCACAATCCACAAAACTATCTCCTTAATTTCATGATCACATTTTCAATACACTCGTCTCCTTCACACACAAAACAAAACTCAAGATTTGTGTAAAAGATGTGAATTTGTCTTTTTCTAAGAAGATTTTACTAGTTTTTATATATACACTATGTGATTTATATAAGATAAATTATTTTTTATTAATTACTTGACAATACTGCAAGTTTATCGTAAATTTATAAACCTATAAAATTAGAATATAAATAAAGTCACCTCCAAAAGAATATAAATAAAGTCAATTAACCAAATACTAGTTTCTAATTGTTAACTTTATTATATTAGTATCTAATTATTATTATTTTCATTTAAGTGAATTATATGTGCTTCAAATTTTTTGTTCTTCTTATCCATTTAAGTGTTTTTTTTTCGTTTATGCATTTATATAATATGCGCTAAATACCCGAAAAACTCGAGCAAAACCGGATGTGTTACTCGAATCTGAACTGAGACCGAACCCGAACCCGAACCCGAACCCGAACTGAAATATTTGGTCGGGGTTTGGTCAGTGTAATACCCAAACCTGAAACTCAAACGCCCAGGCCTAGTTTATATATTATGCGCTAAATACCTAAAAACCCGAATAAAACCCGAAGTGTTACTCAAATCCGAATTGAGACCGAACTTGAACTGGCTTACCATTTTCAAAACTGAACCCGAACCCAACCCGAAATATTTGATCCGAATTTGGTCAGTATAATACCCAAGCCCAAAACCTGAACGCCCAACCTGGCCTTCCATAGTTAAATTTGAAGTCGTCTTGGCTTGAATTTTGGGGCTTTCACCTTCCATAGTTAACACTCAACAGTCCCAAATTTGTAACGATGCCAAATCCACGGGAAATGGAACAACAGAGGGCTTTCTTGAATATATATTTATTATGCTTAATTTTTACGTTTTGTTTAATTAACCTTTTTCAGAAGACAACCAAGCGATAAAAGCATCTAGGGGGCCGCAACCCCCCCCCTCTCTCCCGTTGATTCCTAAAACTTTAAATAAATTTTTAATTAATTTTGTAATTTGATTGCTATATTTCATGGGTTTGGATTTTTTTCGCATGATCTAATAAAATTCATGCGCGTGCGTCGGAATTAAGTGTCGTCAAGTGAGGTGCAGTAGAATGTTGGCATCATAAAATAATCCTTAACATTAAAGTGGGAATCGGAATTCCGGGGGAAGTGATAGGGATTTCTCCTCTGATTCTTCGTCTTTCTCAATTCCAATTCCCAACCCATTTATTTATCCTATATTAAATTAAATACAGGAAGGAGTAAGAACCTCCCTCTGTGTGTGTGTGTGTGTGTTTGTGAAGGTGACCCTTTTTTGCGAAGAAGATGTTCTGCAGAATGATGCGGCGGAAGAGGAAGATGGGCGCAGTACCGGTGTACCTTAACGTATACGATCTCACTCCTATGAATGAATATGCTTACTGGCTGGGTCTCGGCATATATCATTCTGGGGTTCAAGGTTAGCTCGTCTAGATTTCCCTTTTGATCCATCTGATGTCTGTCTGATTACTTGGATTCTTTTGTAATTGTTTGCTTGATTATGGGAAATTGAAATCTGTATTCCAGGTTTTGTTTGAGCAATCTAGTTTAGTTAAGAAGGTTGATTTGATTTATTCAAAATCTTCAGTGGCTGCTTATTTTGGTTTGAAGTAGTTTCCCTGATTTCATTTCTAGTTTGTTGATTGATTTGCTGGCTGAGGAAACTGAGAAAAAGAAGGCGCTATCTCAATCTGGGTGTTATAATTCCTTGTTAATAAGTAGCCTATTAGAAGAATTCAAAAACGGCTAATCTGTACTGGATTAACGAGGTAGCTTTGTTGGCTTTTGCCTAGAGATACCTGCATTTTTTAGTTGAGCCGGACAATTCTTGTGGTATTTACATGCTAATATTGTAGTTCGTAGTGAAGATATATAATCTGAACTTGTGGGGTTTACATGCTAATAATTGATCTGCATTTTTCATTTGACTCCAATAAAGTACATTCCTATTGTGATAACAAGTTGATTCGAGAGCTAGGGAAGTGTATCATTTACAACAAAATTTCCATGCTTAAATATGTCAGTTCATGGAGTTGAATATGCCTTTGGTGCCCATGAACATTCAACAACTGGAATATTTGAGGTGGAACCAAAGCAATGCCCGGGATTCACATTTAGAAAGTCCATCTTGATTGGGAGAACGGATTTGGACCCCAAAGAGGTTCGTGCATTCATGGAGAAACTATCGGAAGAGTACTCTGGGAATACCTACAATCTCATTGCAAAAAATTGCAATCACTTCTGCAACGATGCATGTCTCCGGTTGACCAGCAAACCAATACCAAAATGGGTGAATCGACTTGCTCGTCTTGGTAATTTACTCATTGCAAGCCTAGAATTTGAGTCTTATGAAATCTGACACTACCGTTTCGCCTAAGAATTCTGCTTCACGTACAAAATTTTTGTACACAATCTTTTTACACACACATGGTATGATGTTGTTTCTTCACACATCACATCACTTTTAAATATGTGGCTATCACATGGACCACATGGGTGTGTAAAAAACACATTGTACAAAAATTTTGTACAAGTAGAATAATTCTTTGAGTAATCATGTTGGATATATTTCCTGAACACATTATTTTGTTCTTAACTTTTGGCACAAGTAAATGGAGCTTAGCAATTAAGACACTTCAAGCTTTTTCATGGTACTTCTATAATCATTCTTTAAGCATTGGATACTCTTGGTTAGCCTTTTATTTTGTATTTTTTTTCTTTTGCTCTTGAGCAGAGGAAGGAAATAAAGTTAAAAAGAAAACTTCATTAGGTGTAGTTCCTCCTTTGCCCAACAGAGTTTGGATAAGATAATTGAGATCTGGGCACGCTAGTCGATGGACTTTGGAAAGTCCGGATTGACCTAAAGAGAGTTTGGTGGTCCTTTGATGATCATTAATGTAGGTGGTCCTTATGATTCGACAAAATACTATCTCTTGCAATTTCTTGATTGGGTAGTTGGATCACTTGTTTCACTACCAGCCTGTTCCGAGTTTTTTTTTTTTTTGGGTGGGGGCGGGGTGGGGTTGGGGTGGTGATTTTAAAGACTAATTAATTTCTGGAGCTTTTGAATCAAAAGGATGACCTTCCAGATGATTTAGCAATGAAAATAACAGAAAGAAGAAAGTAATTTGTACCAACGTTATCATGATACAACAGAGTTTGTTGTTGCTGAAGAATCTTATAATATAGTGCCAATGATGCTATATTATGAATTCCATTTCTTTGTCAAGTGTAGATAATGTTGATGGCAATGGGATGAATATGATGGAGATTTCCCTTGACTTACTTCCGGGATTCCCCTTAATATATATGGTTTATGGATTCTATCACTAAAATTGCAAATGCTTCTTGTTCTATTGCAGTGAGTAAACATATGCACTGTGTGATGAACCTTGCAGGTCTGTTCTGCAACTGTGTATTACCAGCTGGTTTGAATGAGACCAAGGTGCGGCACATTAAACCCGAAGATAAGGTTTATGAGAAGAAGAAGCTTAGAAGCAATTCAAGTAGGTTTGCATCTTCGGATGCACGTCAAGCGGAAAATCCTTCAAGATGTAACAAACACCGAAACCATCATCCTTCTCCTTCATCTTCAAGGCATTCTAGCTTACCCTCAACATCAACAACGAAGGTTTGATATCTGAATAGCAAGATGGATCTTCTGGTCGGGAAAGTATAAATATTTATACATCTCCATGGTGTTCTACTCCATACTTACATAGCTACATAGATCATCCAATTGGAAACTATAAATATCTTTACACAATCTTGTTCAAGCTTTCGGTAATTATATGACCACAGAAACAGCTGCAAGACTAGTCTTGCATTGTTCATCTTGGTGTACAGAGTTTATAATTTCCCTTCCAATGAAAAGATGTTGTAATCTGGGAAAACATCACATAAATGTCTGCTTGTATTGAAAAGGGGAAGGTTAGAATGTCAGCATCCGTGTGTAGTTATTATGCCCTGATTTGGACTTCTACCACTCGGCCGGTAGCATGTATGCTAAGAGCATGGGTGAAGATGCTCATGTTAAAAATTCTGTGAATTTTGAATCAAACACCAAAGCGGGTATCATGTATCACAAAAATAGACCAAGTCAATTAAAATACTTCTTGTAATGTGAATTTTTTTCTTTAAAAAATTAATGGGTTGGTACCTTGTGAACCAAGAACAAGCTGATGAATTCCATCTAGAATTTTTTTTTTAAAAAAAGGACTAAAAATTTTAACAAAATAGCCGTGTGATTGATGTAATTATCATTGATTTAAAAGTGATATATGATGTATTGAAAAATAGATTCTCTCATCCTTTAGTTTTTGTTGAACTTTTTTTTCTTCCAAATAGCATAACTCGGAATAAAATTCAGAGTTAAGCAGGGGTGACCCACCCACGTCCAAGGTACAATGGAATTAGTAAAATTGCACGTTAGGTACAAGTGCTTTTATTTATAAGAAAAAGATATATTTAATAATGTCACCCAAATTGGGTGAATCAATAACTAATTTCAACTGTTTCGGTCAAAAAAAAAAAAAAAAAACTAATTACAACTGAATTGGGGATCCTCAACTAAGGTTTATATGTAATGAATGTGATAGTAGCATATGATTTTCGAAACTAGCATTGCTTCCATAACGTAGTATGATATATATTTAGATTGATATTAAATGAAATTTCTTAGATTATTGTAGGCTCAGAAAATTCCACGGGATGGCCCCTTTTTTATAAATTTCACCAATGTGATTGGTTTTTCTCCCTTTGATCTTTTTTCTTCCTTTCAAATAGGGTTTTTGCCCTTTAAATTTTCCACCTTGGGTTTTTTGACCTGTATTAATCATGCACTCATACCTTCATTCCATTGTGGAATCATACAATAGAAGTTACACACCGATATAAATATAGCTGCAAATATCCAATCATGTAGTACAAGATGATCATTCTCAACAAGTGGTTCTAATTTTTGATTTGGGCATAAGTTCTAGCTAATCAATGACTTTTGCGTGACAATTAAATACTTTATCAACAAATTTTTCAATGGTACTAGAATAGAATATATGTAATGACTTCTAGTGAACTTTCCAACCTATACGATATTCGACCTAGTGCTAGCCGTGCAATAACTTAACCACTCAATAACATATAATTCAATTACATTATTGTTGGTTATTAACTTGTTACAATTATTAAAAGGTACATTAATGATTGAGTTTCTATATAATAATATAATATATATAGTTTGTTTCTAAGAAATGCTTACAGTAACATACACTACTTTTCTTTCTTGTCAAAATTGATGTTGAAAAGAAGAAGACAATTGAGACTTAAAGAGTATGGGAGGGAGGAGAAGAAGCATACATGCACATGGGTTTGTCTTGTGTCTTCATCTTATACAGTGCTAAAGAAGGACCAAAATGGCAAATTAGAAGACCCCATGTGTGGAATTTAACATGCCACATGATGAGACATACCATGCACATATCATATGTTTGTGCAGAGGTTACAAGAAACTGACCATTTTGAGACCAAGAGCTTTATCATTTACGAATACGACATTTCAATTTCTTAGTTGTGTTTTAAAAGATTCGCCTAAGCGACACTTATCTTGGACTCTGTGTTTTGCTATTCCTTACGCTTAGCACGCCTAGGCTGAATACATAGTTTCGAAGTTTTTTCACGTCTTATTCTTTTGAGAACCTTAACATTCCCACAGCTTCTAGCCAATCAAAGAGTTCAAGTTGAATATCAGAAACTAGAGATAATGGAATAGCGATTTAATTGTTGTTGTTAGAGCTCACAACCATTCTTGTTACTAATACTCATCAACTACCCAAAACAAAAATAAAATTAGAAAACCTTTAAAAAGGAGGGGTTGATACTTAGTTGAAGTAGGCAAGCATGCATGACTAACTTGATTTGAGAATCTAGAACAAAATGATAAGAAACCCCACGTTACATACAGAAAAACATAAATTAGGTTAAGGCCCTTTTTCTTTTGTCTCTTCTCCAACATTTCCTCATGAGATTCCATACACATCATCATTGGTTTTGACCACTAATTATGAAACTATATATGCTAGCTAGATCATTTTTCTCTCTCTCTTTCTCACTTGTTCGATCAATACATCTATTAATCTGTAATTACTGAGACGTTTTAAAGTTATATTTTTTGAAAGGCAAGTCGAGATTTACCACCCTTTTAAAGCTTAGCCTTTAGTGAGTATGATGAAAAGTAACTTTTATGGGTCATATTATGTAAAATAAGTATTAACTTAAAATGGATAATAAAACTAGGAAAACCTTTTATTTGGGGAAAAAAATGGAAAATTGGGAAAACTTATTGATGATATTTCAATCTTAGGATGTGTTATGTTCATTCTTGAATAAATTTCATCAGTAATAAATTATAATCATATATATTTTCACGCTGCCTTCTATTGTACAGTGGATAATAATATGATTATTCTTTTTTTTAATCTGGCGTTGATCTGGCAGCTACAATTTGATTTCTATAATAATTATGATTACTGCAGATGACTGGATTTAGTTTGCCGCTTCAAGTCTACAAGAGGGGTAAATAATATAGCAATTCATCAGTCACGTTTTAAGTTTATCCACCAAGGAATAATATTTAACTTTTTCATGCAGAGCGTGATTAGTTATTTTTCATACACCTCTTAGTAAAAGTTTTATGGCGCTAGAGGCGGATTTTGCCTACTATGGAGTGGGGCCTCTCAATGGCAGTTACGCCCAACAACAAGCTAGATAAATTTCACGTCTATCAGAAAATCCCTCGTTTTTTCACTATCATCTCAATTTTACGGGTCTTTTTACTGTGAGTCCCAGTATTAATTATTGAGAGCATCTATTGACAAGAGTACATAACCAACAACTTGAGAATATCAGAATCGTGATGACTTTCACACATTTGGCCATCATCGGATTTGTTAAGAAATCAACAATAATTCCAAAGACAATTTTGTTCCTTTATTTCTTGTTGGCTTGTTCCTAGGCAAGGCATTATTAACTGGATAGTGTCATAAGAGACATTGCAACATGTTTTGTACCTTTAAGCTTGGTCTGAATTTGACCTCAATGCAATGTTTCACCAATATCTTACCTCTAATTATAATTCATTTTTAGCTTTTCTCCTTGTTTTTTTTTTTTTTGTTTAGGACAGGATGAGACAGATTTAGGGATGGCAACGGGGCGGGTCGGGGTCGGGTTTGGCCTTCCCCGTCCCCGCCCCGACCCCGCCCCGATCCCCGAGTGAGTCGCGGCGGGTCGGGGATAGGAAAATCCCCGACATCTGCCCCGATTTTTTTTTTTTTTTTTTTGGTAAAATCCCTATATCCTAGTTACCCAATATCCCTTTAAAAAGACACATTTTTACCCTCTAACATTAAAAATTATAAAGATTCTAATTACTAACATTCAAAATTATAAGGATTCAATCACACAAAACACCAAATATTCTAAATTCGAATTACAAGCAGAGTTCAAATCTTAAACATAACATTTCATTTTAGATCGGAAGAGCGTCCAACGAAAACAAATATAATGCAAACACTCAATCATTCATAAAATTACATTCTAAAATATTCCTTCATTCTTCATCTTCAATATTTGTGCAGTACCCAGTAACAACTGATTCCTGTATAATAATACATTTACAATAAAATATAATAATTACAACTATATACTTAAAATTTTTTAATATTGAATTTGAATAACACAATAAAAACATAAAACAAG
>CAVNYN010270204.1:0-25854 GCA_963692815.1 Nyctanthes arbor-tristis
CTAATTAGAGTTTCGAACCTCATCTTTAAGTCTCGCATTTTCAATTCTTAGCTGTTGTTCTTCAGTAGAATTGTTGCTAGAGGTAGTAAATCCACAGTTTGGACAGCAAGGTTTTTTAATGTTCTCCTTCAGAGCTCTATTTTCTTCTCGAATTTTTTCCATTTCTGTTTTCAGTAATGAGTTCTCATGGCGTTCTTGTATAGCCTGCCAACAGATAGACCCTTTAGCATTAAAAATTTGTAAAGCTCGAATGAAGAATCGCAGTCCAAGATTAGTATTCCCAACAAGCGACTGTCTCATCATGATATTAATCAGATGGTGACTCGATATAGCCAATAAGTACCTTGATTTGTGTTCGGCGATTTTGAAACCAGAACTTGACCTGTCTAGGATGCAGGCCCAACTGCTTGCTCAGTTCCTGCCTTTGCTTCTCATCTGGATGCGGCGACTCTTTAAATAAACTGCGAAATGGTTTAAAATCTGGTTGATATGGATACTAGTTCATACATTCCAAACACATACATATGCAACAGTAGAAAAGGTACATCAAGTTTTTATACAAGATAAAAGGGTGGATGTTTGTGAAAACATACTAATTTAATTTTCAACTATTTATTAACATGATCTCAAAATAATTACATCATTTCGAGCCCTTGTTTTCTTTAATATTTCTCTTAGACTTTCTTGTTAGCTAGAGAGCTACATCAGTATATATAATCCAAGTCTTCTAATTTATATAAAATACCAGTCATAAAGATTTGACCTAGCAAAATGCATGCTTGATACATGGTACTGATGACAAACAAATAAGATTTTACTCTTACTTTCTTTGACGCTTGTTGAGTATAATTTATGAAAACTACCCGTAATTAATCCTTCTAATATAATAGCATAAAGAAACTTTCCTGAGCATATGTAATTAGTAAAAAGAGGCAAAAAAGCTACTTGAGTTGCAGAAAACATACGCCTCCATTTCTCTAATTTGCTCAGCAGTGTGTCTGTGATATTTCTTCCTCTTCTTCTTTTTATTAATGTCGTCGTCTTCATCAGAGCCATGTTCCCCTTCTGCTTCAAAATCATCGTCAGATCGCGATTTCACGGGGCCAGAGTTCTCACTGCTTATTTCCACTATATCTTCTCTCCGGCCACTTGCATCATTTCTCTCCTCCACTTCCATGGCTGCAGGGGCCTTGGGGCCGCCATCGCGGAAAATCCCGGCCTTTTTGAAAGGAAAAAAGAAACCCACATAATAAAGTTAATTACTTTTGCCCATAAAATCAGAAACAATAGATTTTATCCCCCAAATAGGGGGGAAAAAAGAGTGAAAAAAGAAAGAAAAAGAAAGGGTTACAACTCACAAGACTGAGAGACAGCGCAGGAGAGGCTAACAAATCTTTGGTATGAGAATTTGGGGGATTCGACATGTCTACAACTCCCATGGCAGGTTGAGTTTTGCCCTGAAAAGTATTACTATTAATATATTGGTTATTTCACGGAGAGGTAGTTATTATAGACTTATGGCTGCATTCTCTTCTCTGCGTGACTGCATCTGCATGTGTACTGTGAGTGAAAATAGAGTAGGGTGGGCAAAGGGTTTGGGGTTTTTGCAAGAAGATGGGGTCCTCCTATTTAAAACATGGTAGATTGGATTGAACACATCTTTTACAAAACTTAGAATTGAAATCGTTTCCACCTCTGCTTTTATACTCATTTAGATGTTTAATCCTCTTTATTTATCAAAACAAATTATAATATCATCTATTATTTGACTATTGATTTAATAACTATTCATTTATAACTATAAATTTTAAACTTTTATTAAATATGTACAACTTATTTCACCTCTTTATAATTCAATTTGAATAAATAGCGTCAAACAGATTTTCAAAGAAAAGTCACTTTTAAGTCATCTTTCTAGCTTATTTAAAAACTGTGTACCAAACAGGGAGAGCGGATATGGTGTGTGGTGGTTGGGGGAGTGGGGATGAAAGACAGAGGTTCAGAGAGGAGTACCAGGTGCAGGAGTGGCTGGTAGAATTTGACTGTCAGGTACATTTACAAATTTGTTGTGGTGGTGGGTGGGTTGGGGGCGGGGGGCGAGGGGTTCCTAGTTTGGGAGTACAACTTTTGTGAGAGTTATTTTGAGAGAGTGTGGTAAAAGAATCTTGATGGCAACTTCCACTGTTCCTCAAAAAGAATTTGGGTAAATTACACAAAAGGTCCTCAACCTTTAAAAACATAACAATTTCATCCCCAACTATTTTTTAAGGCTATGGGGCTTCAACCTTTCAAAAATATACATAAAAAGTCTATAAGGACATTGTCCATCCATTTTCATATTTATATACTTACAAAATGATCATTTTACCATCCTTGCATGAAATAAAAGAAAATAAATAAATAATGCTTTTTAAAAAAAATTCAATGACAACAAAAGTGAGATTTTCCTATTCTTTTTATCTATATGTAGACGCAAAATTTTGGGATGAGAGATTACAGCAGAGATTAAAGAGGGAAGAAACCCTCCCATTTTTTTACCAATAATTCATTTCTTCAATTTTTCTCCACCAGAAAAATTCATACATTTTTTATTATTACAAATTTTATAACTTGAATATCAATTACATCTCAAATTATCATTACTTATTTGGGTTTGAATTTCAAAGAGTTCACTATCAAAAGCAGTGGTGATGATGATGGGTAGATAAATAGAAAATATAATATTTTGATGAATGTGTATATATAGATTATGTTAAGTGAGTGGATAAAAATAAGATATACAGATATATATGTATAAGTGTGTAAAAGAAAAAGTGTTAGTGAAATCAAAATAAATTTTTAAAATTTTGTTTCACAGTTTCTTTTAAATAAAGGATAAATTTGTCTTTTATGAAAAAAGTGAACAGTGGAAATTGACGAAAATTGTCCACATGGACCTTTTATGCATATTTTTAAAAGGTTGAGGACTTATAACTTGAACAATGTTAGAAACGAAATTTTTACTTTTTAAAAAGTTTGGGGACCTTTTGTGAAATTTACCCAAAAAAAATTTAATAATTGTTGTACCTTCAAAGATGCCTTTAGGTAGTTGGTGTCACAAGAATATTCAAGATCTTCCTAAAAATTTTGTAATAAAACATTTGACTCTATATGGTCTGTATTAGTACACGTTACGTATATTTTAAATCTATATGTTGTGTATTCATACATGCTATATAAGATAAGAGACTTTGTTGCAAAACAAAATTTTCGAAAGGTTTTTAATACTATTTGTAGTTGTAGTTTATTTGAGTATCGCTTGCCGCATTGTATAAAGTATAATGCTAAACATCTACCTCATTTCATATCCACCTTACATTCGTCTCACTATATTAGTTATATGTCGTGAAAAATTAAAAACAAGTTATCGTGAAATTATCGCAATATATAAGCAGTTTAATTAAATGAATATGAAGTGAACACAATATAGAGTGGATTTGTAGTATTGTTCTTATATAAATAGTTAGTTTTAATATAACAAGAAAGAGTGATGATATATGAAAAATAGTGTTTAAAAGGATAGTGAGTCTATGTTATTCATTAAAACTTATAGAAGTTTGGGAAAGTGTTGAAAATATTATTATAAATAGCTTGTAATTGTAAGAAGGTGAAAATGATGAAAGCTTCGTGTCCAACTCTTGTTATCGTCATCTCTTTTCTTTTCCATTTTTCTTTTTTCCTTTTTCTTTTTTTATTTTTCATAACACTATACACAAACATTTAACTAATTATAAAGAGTGTGTGGAATTTAAAGTCATAAATAATATGAAAGTCATAAATAATATGATTTTTTAATATATGTCCGGCTAGCTCTCCATAGAAAATCACTATAATATAATGATATAGACAATCAAATTTTGAAAAAGTCACACAATCATAAATCTATGTCTAGCTTTAAAATTGTAAACATAGCTCAAACATGTTAGGATCATATGTGTAATATAAAATTGGACGATAAATTTTTCTTTGTCCCATAACAAAAAAACATATTCCAAATGACCACTATCTAGTCTAGTTTGTAACATGAGAGGTAACTCATACATATAGGCCAAGATCAAGTGCCTATATAACCTAACGTTCAACAACTTCAAACATTGAAAGACTACCTATCCAAATATACTAAATACTAGATATTTCACTTTCATTTTTCATATAAATTAAGAAAATTTAATTAATACTATTAGAAATTTACAATTTAAAAATATATTTCATGATATACAATTTGATTTATTTAACATTCCAGTTTAGTTCTTATTTATTGTTAATTGTTATGCACTACAAATAAAGGTATATTAGAAAACTAAAAAATTTAACTAATGAAAGGGTAATATAATTTGGGATAGGACAAAAAAAAAGAATAGAAGAACATTTTTGCGGGATGGAGGGAGTAGTTAGGATTTATCTTCACCTATTTTTGAAAGTTAGAAACCAACCAGTTAAGGGGTTAATATGTCAGGGGTGAATTTTGAAAATCTACCTCAATTAAAGCGGTCCTTCTATGGTGTCCTTTAGACATCATTTATGACCAACACACCCAATGATGTGTTGCCACACTGTCTTTTGGATACCATAACATGGTGTCCAAAAGACACCATAGAGTGTGCCCAATTAAAGTTACATGACTGCAATTGCTTCAAATTACAAAATTGCTTATTTTGTCACTCTTGCTTTTATTTATTTTTACATATATGGCCATTAATTACAATGTTGACAAATCATCATAAACATCATAGAGCCTATTAATGAAAAAATTTATTAACAGAGGACCATTTTCCTTAATCGAAATCAAGCGAATTAAATTAAATACTACTTTCTTAATGGGCATTTTTCTTGTAGGAGTATTTTATTTGAATAATTTTTTCGCCCTTTCTGATTAACTATATCTCTCAAGAACACAACGTGTATTTTAAAAGTATCTTAACTTCTTGTTACAGTGATGAAATTTGTTAGGTGACATTTCCAACTTTTATGAGGGGAATCTGATTGAATCTAGAAGAAGACATTTTCATGAAAATCACTGAAAACATTTGAAAAATATCTCAATCATCGACTATTGATTTCATTAGAAACTGAAAGGTTTGATACTTCTTTGAAAACCAGGCAAGCAGTTATTTACTTATTTCACAAAGAGAACTCTAATTCATATATATTTTTTATATAATTTTTTTTCCTTATTATTTTTTTCCTTATAGATTAGCTAGTCATTGTAGTTGACGAGAATCGAACCCTTGACAAAATATTTGAGAAGCAACTAGGATGTTACTAAATCACATGGATCTTGGTTGGTACGTGAAATTAAAACAAAGTTAATTAAAAATAAGCACTTTTTAAAGCTATCTAATAATAATTGTGTGTATTAGTTTTGTCATAAGTCATTATCAAGTTGGTCAGATGGTACGCTGAAAAATAAGATGAATATGTGGTCGTATTTCAATGCATTCTAATTTGCATTTAATATCTCTGTGTTTGTATGTCATTTAAAAGGTTACAAACACGGAAATGTGGAGCCATTATAGTTTGACGTGTATCGACTTTTTTTGGCACGTTAATATGATGGGTACATACTAAATACGATCTTTCTTCAAAAATTGTTAAAATATAGTACATTTTGCGTTTACAAGAGAAAATTATTAAATATACTTCATTAATCTATGATAATAGATTAGGTTTTTTGGTGAGATTAGTAACACGATACTGTGGTCATGTAAAATATTCTAAATTTAGATTGGAGGACTCTCATATAGTACATTTTCTTTAATTATCATAACTCCTTTCGGTAGCATGTTGAGCGGCTAAGTAAGATCTTAAAACTATATAGAAAATGGTATTTGTAAGAAAGTCTTCACAAAATCTTTTACAATATATGTATTACATGATTGGGGAAAAATAACACTCCCTCTTATCTCGCAAAAAATAGTTCTCTATTATTTTTACATTCGTCTCAAATTATAGTGCATTGTAGTTAATTTTGAATCACGCATAATGTATTGTTTAGAACATATTTTTTCGCACTTCAAAAAAAAGAGAAACATATATTTTCGAGTAATAATATAATTACATTTTCTTTATTTCAACAAAAAAACTGCCCAAACATAAATTTCTGGACGGGAGGTCATCTCGCATTAAAAACGCCATTAAATACAATAAATGAATATACAAAGGAGACCGGATAGGTACTACATCAATTGTTTGTGGTCCAAATCAACATACTTGCTGATTTGACGCTTGAACGATGTCCATGCACTCTAATGGGAGGGTGTATTGTGGGTGTGATGTAGAGGAGAGAGACAGAGATGAGATGATTATTTTAAGTAAAGAAGAATGGAAAGAGGTGTATAGAAAAATAAAAAAGAGAAGAGAGATTGAGATAAATTCAAAAATAATGATAAAATAGTAGTGGATTGGGTGAAAGATATGGTCTATTTGTGGACCTTACAAGGGACTCAAGGGAGAAAAAGTGAGGAAAAATAATGAAAATGAGAGGAAAGTGATTAAAAAATGAAAATAGATAAAATTACATGACTCACGATTTTATTGTGTGTCTTTTTCTTTCCACAAATGCACTAGGTCCATTTTTTAGCATTAGACAGGCTCTTCTAATGCTCTAAAAAAATAAACCTACACTTGTTTGACGAAATTTTCTAAGGAGAGCTTACCACTCTCCTTGCGGAGTAGAAACAGCCACGTGGCTGCATGTGGTTGGGGGTTGGGGGATTGAAGTCCATAGCCGGACCACTTGTTTGACAACAAATTAAAAATCAATTCTATTTATCAACTAATTTAAATTTTAAATTTTAGACGTATGACAACACGACATTTAACTACATATTTGATGTGATGTAAACTTTCACATCATTTTAATCATTACATCCACATGTCATAATTAAATATCGACACCTATACAAAATTTGAATTTTAAATTCATTTATAAATCTAACTTTTTATAATTAGTTACCAAACAAAGCCTAGATCGGAAGAGGAGAGAGGAGGGAGACAAAAAAAATCGTGAGTCCCGTAATTTTATTTATTTTCATTTTATTTTAATCACTTTTATCTCATTTATACTATTTTTCTTCATTTTTCCTCACTCGATTCCCGTGCAAGGTCCACAAATACATCCTTACCTCCACCTTCTCTACTACTATTTTATCATTATTTTTGAATTTATTTCCACCCTCTCATCTTTTTCATTTTTCCTGTTTTTTTCCCTACACTTTATTCTATTCTTATTTACTTCAAATAATCATCTTCTCTTTATCCCTCTCTTCTACATCACTTCCACAATCCACCCTCCTCTCCAAATTTGTAACACTCATTTACTTTATTTATTTTATTGCAAAAACACAGTAGTTTTATTTGCAGAAGGCACTATTATGATAAATAGATGCACACTACGTGAATGAGAATGAGAGAGATGTTCTAAAAATGCTAGAAATTTTTTGTGCAAAAAGACTTCATATTTTCAAAATTTACAATTTGTGTCCTCATTACTGTGCCCTTGTTCTCATCACATTCTAACCTTCAAGTTAACGTCGGAATTTGTAAGCTTTTGAGTCAGCAAAGCAGGTGAGAATGAGGAATTCTAATTTAGATAAAGTGTTTAACTGAAGCTAGAAGTCTGGCTCTTTAGGAGCTGAGAGTCAGACCCACTATAAGCAGATAGTCAGCTTCAGAATCTTAAACATGCTTTCTTATTGTGAAACTATCTTTTTCTCTTAAAAGTTTGGAGATGTTTCCTTTTTTTGTGATCCAATTCTTCTATTTATAGGTGCGTGGAGGGCTTTTCAGGCTTTTTACAAATGGGAAGCAGACAAAACATGGGTGTTTGCTCCTTCCTCAAACTATTACAAAACAAATTTAAGATTTCAACTTTAACAATCTTATACAATGAGATCGGAAGAGCACACGTTGAACTCCAGTCACCTGAGATCTAACTATCTGTGCTCTTCCGATCTATCCAAAATCAATGTGAGCTCGGCATGTCCTAAAAACCTCCCAAGCTTGGCAACTACCGGACTCTGGGTTTGGATAACATAACTAACAACTACCAACAAACTGACTCTAACTATCTTGAGGGGCAACCGATCTCCCAAGCTTGGCAACTATCGGACTCTGGGTTTGGCAGTTTCTTAAAGGACCTTGAGTTTGGCAGCTCCTTAAATGACATTCGGGCTTAGCAGCTTCCTAATAGACCTTGAATTTGGCAGTTCTTTAAAGGCTTGAGAGCTCTAATTTCCACAAAAGTGATTCCAGTACAACAAGCCCAAGTGGTACAAGGGATCATTTTAAAAATCATAAAGCTCTTGAGGCCAAGGTTGAGGAATCGATACCTGGAGGACATGATTCCCTCAAAGGAATTTACAAAACCTTGAGAGGGCACCCACTATGAGCGTGGTCCTCAAAGAAGATAAAATTGTCTTGTTAGACATGTCTTCAAAAAAGACACGTCAACACCTAATTTTATTGTCATCATCGATCGGCCTACTCTAAAGGCACTGTAATCCCTTGTGTGGCATTGCAATCGCAGTGACAGTGAAGTCACAGGATCACATCCTAGGGTGAAATCAAACTACAAACAATCAATGACGAAGGGAAAGGGGGCTGGACCGAATCCCTTTTAAGTTTTAGTGAGGAAGACATTATCTTCTAAATAATTTATGGTAGAATTAGAGGGACAAAAAAATCTCCGTCAAACCCCCACCCAAACAGGCATTTTCTTTTCTAAATTTAACTAGGTCCTATATAATGTCCACGCTTTGTCCTGGGCTCCTTGCAGACAATGATGACAAAAACAAGGTTTAGGGTTTGGATTTGAGGACTAGCGGTTAATGTTGGTTGGTGGGTGGGTAAAAAGAGTGTAACATAGAAGCAAGGGGAATAAACATCTTACTAAAATGAACGCTATTGTGATAAAAGTGACAGTTTTTGGAAATAACCTCTATTTTTGGCAAATTCCTCTATCTTGGACTCGGTTGGTGTTAAATAAAAACGAAATGAATAGAAATTAATGATAGAAAACGAGGGACGTTGTACCACATATGGAACTTTATTACGGATGTCATATTAATTGATTGTGTTAACAAAGAATAGTGTTATTCACTCCAAATTATTATTATTCTTTTTATCGACCGGCAGAGAAGTATTAACAATTTTTCATATCAACAAAAAATTACTGACTTCACAAATTACGAGACACTTGTGTGACAAATATATGAAGAGAATCAATTGATGCATACAATCATTACTTCAAATTAAGACACCTCGATGAAACACGAGGACTGGGCCAAGGCAACAACTCTTGAAGGAGGACGTTGGGTGTTTGCTGAGACATAATGAACAGTTCGGGAGTTATGTTGTTACAGTTGAAAATTTGGCATTACATACTTAGTAATCTATCTTGAGTTTAGATTTTTTGAATTTGTGTTTATTGTTTTTAGAAAAAAATCATTAATTAATAAATATTACTTTTTATAAAAAGAAATGGGTTTTTTTTTTTGTGTGGAAGTTCAAATGGTTAATCGTTTTATATCTTCCTTAATTACTACATTTATTATATATCTCCTTACGTCTTTGCATCATTTAAATGTGGGGCATTATGAGCTTGGTCCCCATCCCAAAATTTTCGTTGCATTTCCGTGTCTTTGTATATCATTAAAATTTAGGGAATTTCATAAGTTTCGTCCCAATCCCAAATTGCTCATTTTAGGGTGGTTGGGTGGTGAGAGGGATGTCACGTCATTATCGTGAAACGAAAATGAAAACGTCCACCGTCTTATAGTATAATGTGCGACATTGAAACATGTACAAGATGGCATACTATTTAAATACCTTGCTAGTTAGTTCATCCAAAATTTTAATTTTATAATTTTTTTTATAATTTATACAATAGATCACATCGTTTTTTAATTTTGCAGATAGGATGAGACCACAGAGATATCATCATGACATGACATCATCATTATCATTATTATTCCTTTTTTTTTTTTTTCTTTTTTGCTAGTGACCGACAAAATTGTCCTTGGTAGAAAAGTGACCAAATTTATGAGATTGATGGATATGGTATTTTGAATGCAGCGACACGAGAGATTATACTATTGCATTACGATTATTATTATTATTATTATTATTATTATTATTTTTTATGTTATTTTATTTTTTTGAAAAGAAAAGACTTATTCATTACTATTATCAAATCGAATTACGTCAGAAATTAAAGTAGGAGAAAAATAAAACCAGTGTCTAGGATTTGTCATACAACGGACCGCCCTAGTTAAGCTATGAGCTGCCTGATTCGCAGATTGCCTTACACAAGAAAATTATAATCCATCTATTTCCAACGAGAAATTTTTGCAGTCTTCAATGATAAACCCAGTATGAGAAGAATTTGGATAATTGCTTTTTAGTGCATTGAACACAACTTGTGCATCCATCTCTATAATTACAAGCCTCATGTTTGCATCTCTATTATTATTATTATTATTATTATTATTATTATTATTATTTTCCTTGTTCTCATTTAGGAGTTTGTCGTGTTGTAAATGTTTGTCAAGGAACGTGAGTTGCTGCTAGAATTTTCCTCCACTACGAAGTATAACATGTGTTTTACATGGAATTGGCCCTATTGGACCACTTCTTTAATGATTATAAATAAATAAATAAATAAATAGGGAATTGGTTTTAAAATCTGTATTAATAGACTAATTCATTTTTTCAATGTACGACTAGTTAATTCAACTAATTCATTTTTTCGATGTACGACTAGTTAATTCACTTTACCCTGGTTATTATATAACTAGATATATAAATAGTTAAAAAGGATTTATTTACTCATAAGTAAGTTTTACTTAGTAGAATCAAAGCCCTTAATAAACTTTTGTTAAAGGTCACTAGGGTGGTTGTACAAAAAGGTTGACCCTTTACTTGAATGAGGGTCGTGAGGACCACACGTAGTATTTAAACCCTTTTGTCCTTTGTTAATTATAATATGTGCTCACTAATAAGTATTGTACGATTCAGTAAACAAATTTTGTTATGAATTTTTGATCTAGACATTCTTGGTGTTAATTAATTTACAAATAACGTTGATATGTTGGGGTTTTTTTTTTTGGGGGGGGGGTGTGGATGTCCAGATTAAATGCTAAATATTTCTTTATTTTAAGTATAAAATAAAAACTTGCAATATTGGATAAATTTTCTTTTATTTAATTATTATTGAAGTAATCTTGGTATGAATTACTTTGAATTCTTATTATTTTTGTTATGTGTGTGTGTGTGTGTGAAATACGATCATTGAGCATGGCTCTTGATTTCTATCATCTGAGAGCAATTTTTAGAGACTATGGATGTGAAATGTAAGCCATGAATTCCACATGGTGATCTAACCTTATTCATTTGTTTACTTTTTTTTTTTGTGTGATTGATAATTGAAAGGACGCTATTATGTCATCTTGTGTTCATATATTTTTTTACTTTGTTGCACGACTAAGTTATAAAGTCACATGTAATTTTGTAAAACCACACATGTAATTTTGTAAAACCACACGTAGTTTTATACATGTGTAACTATTTTTTGTTAGTAGTCGGACTCTCCCGTAGAGCCATGTAGAAAAAGGGGTATAATATATAGATTTTATAGGAGTTTTTTTTTTAGGGAATTATTATATGAGGTAATTTAATACCTACATTATGCTATCGGTTTTTTTTTTTTTAATGATTTTGTTTCATTTTATTTAATTGATGATATATTTTCACCAATTTTTATAGAGGGGTAATGCCAACTCCTATCATTGTTTTTTAGTTGTACAAAGCATTGGGTCTTATTACTTCTCCCTCAAATCAAGTACTAACATGTAAGCATTCGGACTCTACAAATAGAACATGCGCGGATTATATTCTTCTAATTACAAATTTGAATGGAACTAAGTGCAATCAACACGTTATGTACTAATTTTTAAAAGAGTAATCATCGTTGAAAAAATTCATCACCAACGAACTTTAATTAATTGAATAATAATTGTTAGGTACTTTAGTTGTGATTTGAAAAAAAAAAATAAATGAAATTCCTTTTACGCTTTATTTCTTTACTTTTCCTTTTTATTTTTTTATTTTTTTATCTTAATAAAAGATGCTGGCCCTTGTTAAGCCTTTATGGAAAGCAATGTAAGATGAAACTAACTACTAGTAGTCAATGAACCATGAAGACTTCTTGATTGCTTTAATTGCAAGCTTTTTCACGAGGGTTTCTCGCGAGCTAATTTGGGTCCCTCTTCAAGAAACTATAAAGAAAAATTAGTGATAAAGCCATGTGTGACAAGCATTCAGATTTTGAAGAATAATAATACTGCTAAGTTATACGTTTGAAAATAATTGAGTTTATTTTAATGTAGTCAAGGGTTCTACATGTCATAAACTAGTATGGATATATTGATCATCAAAGTCCAAATATCAAACATTATCAAGACCAAGTGGAAACCCAAATTCTACAAAAGACACACACATGTATACCGAATATAAAAAGTTTCTTTGAAAATAAGATATATTCCCAATTGTTTGAGCACTTGGTGGTTGAATTGCTTGATTAATTGAGATGATCACTACCATTTTTCAAGTGCCCTGTACCCATCCAACTTCTTTGGTGTGGGGTTAGCTGGGCATACTCAAAATGCGACTCGAATTAATTAATTAACCTATTCAACACATAAAGTTATAATGAAATCTTTCACTACTTCATTTTTCTGTTAAATGTTAAATAGAAATTTATTTATACAAAAAAAAAAAAATAAATTAAATTGATGATTTGATTTATCTTATCCAACTTTGGAAGTTTCCAAATAAAGGAAAGATTATATTAAAAGAGACCATCAGTTAGCTTTTGAAAGGTAGATTTAGATGAAAAAAGCATATGAGTGATAATATATAGATTAAATGGTCTAAAAGTTGAAATAATACTGGGGAAAAAAATTGTCAAAAAGGGACTTGATGAGGGCCTTGACACGTAATTTTCTTTCATGACACTCATTGATGAACACCAAGTGTTGCTTTAAGATCGGGTCATGCAGGAAGAAAAAATCAAACATGGAATGAATCTCCCACCTTTCTTTGTCTCTTCTAATCTAACATTAATAATTCTATAGGTTCTGCTGTTTAGAAAATCAAATTGTATATGAACACCATATCAAGTTAGTTAAGAAATTCAAAGTAAGTTCGAAAAAATTTTTCTAGATCCCAAAATCGTTGACCGCAATACTTCTAAAAGCTATGTAACCGAGTCTCATGTAAAACACACGCACACAGGTGCAATCTATATAAAGAATAACTTTTGTCTCCAGAACATTTAGTTAGTGTTCAAATAATTGTTCTACACCATATGACTAGTAATAAATATTATTATTTCCCAAATTATGTGCATAACTTGTTAAAAAAAAAAAAGTTTATAACAGATTATTGTGAAATTCATTTCATATCCGTACAATAATTTTTTTGGGATACATTATAGGAACTCTCTCTCTCTCTCTCGGGTATTTTTTTCTAAGTTTGGGCTTAACTAGGATATGTAAGGGTTGTAGGTGGTCCGCTGATCTGAAGGTTAGCGTGACTCCTAGGAATGGGCCTAAATTTGGACATTAGCTTATTGTTGACTCGGCCCAATCCAATTAGAGCATTGGGTGCCCAGTAGGGCTGGACACTCGGTCGGCCCTTTCATTCCAACCTAGAACACGAACCGGTTCACCGGTTTTCTCGATTAAACTGGCTAAAATGTCAGTTTTCACCAAAAAATCAGCCGATTTATGCGGAACCAACAGAGACCGAAAGAGATCTCACACAATAAGATAATACTTCCTCCTTTTCCAAAAGGAGATATTATTTTGAGCTGTACTAAACATGTTTTAGACAAATTCATTATCAATCCCGATTAATTGAGCCAATTAAAGTGATTTTTTTTTTTCTTGAGACGGATTTGAATTGGGTTATTCATACCAATATCCATCCCCTACTTGTTTACCCAAGAAAAAAATGAAAAAAAAAAGGTCTCCCCGCTTAACTTTCGTACCGCATCAAGTCCCTCAAATTTCGAGTTTAACAATTTTTATTGTGACGTATCATTGATAAAATTAGAAGATAATAATAAATAATGCTAGTTATTATATAATTAATAAATTAATGCCATCATAGGTCGAATTCCCTGTTTGGTTTAGAAATAATTATTGTAAGTCCCCATTGTGTGGTGTGGGTGGGACTGGGTGTGCTTCACTGGTGCTTTCTGTGGTTTTCGAAATCGCTCGCTTGCTCTCTTCTCTACTCCGAAGACAAGATTTTTAACTAGGTGAAATCCCAAGAACCTATTCTTTCTTCCTTAAGAATTTTGGAATTCAAGACGGTATAGGTACCCATATACTGTGTTTTGCTGACTTGTTTCCGCAGATGGCTTCGATAATAGCAAGGCTGCCTCCACCGTTTTCAACGGTGGTGGTCGATGCAAGAAAGTCCAAATGGGGAACTCTTAAGAAATTCGTATTTCCTGTCATTGGAGGTATGCGTGTTATGAATTTCCGAATTTTATGGTTTTTTCTGTACTTGATCGTTCTTGCCTTTTCTGTCTATTTATTTTCATGGGAGTGCTGAATTGTTTCAATGGAATTCCTTTTCTTTCTTCATACTAGTTTTTGCTAAAATGATTGAAGACTAGATGGCTGTGTTACCGTCCGATATGATATATATGGTATGCATTACCTTTTAGTCGGATTATTAGGGAACCTTGTTAAGAAGTTAGTAAAAATCTGGGTATTCGCCGATGTATTCTTTGAACTACTTGATCTAATAGCTCAGGCTTGGGTGTGGCAAACTTATTTATTTGACTCGTGTGTTTGTTATGGGCATGTCTGATTTATTTCTTTATCAAAAATCAGCAGTCTACACTTTTGACAATGCAAGATAACCGTACTTGAACTCCAAACCTCTACCTAATTTCTCCTAGCACATTGAACCAGATCAACTAAGAGCTTTGGCTGTTTGAGAAGATCCACACAAGTTTTTATTTGAATTATATTTTCAGCGGGTATAGCTGATTACAGAATATCACCATATTGGTATGATGACATATTTTGTGGATTCTTATGGCTCCCTACTTCACAAGTTGTAACAAATAATTCTTGTATTTTTGCTATAATACCTACCATTATGCGCTGAACTTGGGAGCAAGTGGCTTCGTCTTGCATGCCTGCATGAGAATCATATAGTTTGCATTTGCAATTGGACAACTGATTTCTGGTTTGTGGTTGCATTAATTTTTAGTGAACCATGAAGAATCATCCAAGTGTTTGAAGTGAGAGATCCTAAGATTTTCCTTGATTTCTCCTAGCAAAAATGTATGTTGATTTATATTTTGTGAATGAAATATTAATATTACATTGAAAGCTAGCATCGTTAACATAGTCGACATTACTTCCACTGATGCACATATTTTATTTGCATGTTATTGCCCTACTTTCTATTAAAAACATGAATTTTTCTCACGCTGCTTTGAATTTTATTACAGAGCGACAAGGACATTTTGCAGTAATGGCAAAGGCTGCCCGTGAAAGCCCTGAGTCTTCAACTTCACTCAGTGTTGTTAAGAATGTACAGAATATTGTGAGTCTTTTTATCTCTCAACTCCCAGGAGAAAAACAAAAGATTAGATAATCACGTTGATTTACAATTTTGCGGGATGTTTTATTATATGTTTGCAGACCAAAAAATTAGAATTTGGTCGAAACCAATGGCATCCACATATCTCACGAGACCTGCATGTACCACACAAATCTCCATGATTCCACCACTCATTCTCTCTCTCTTTGTTTGGGGGAAAAAAAGATGTTTGCCATGAGTATTTTTTAATGTGTTGTTAGAGCATATCTAACAGCCTCTTTATTTTTAAAGAGCATATTTTTTCAAATAAAAAGCATCTTTAAATTTAAAGAGAAAAAAATCTTAATCTTCTCCAACAAGCTCTCCATTTGTAGCGTTTTATTTTACTTTTTTCAAGAAACATTTAATGTATTATCTAATTAAAAATTATATTTATATTTTTAGATTCTAATGGGCAATAATGATATTAAATTCAATTTTGTTTTAACCAAGAGAAGACTCTTGAACTTTGTAACTATTTAATTACAGAGAGTGAGTTTGGACCTACTCTCTATTTCAAGAAATTAAAATAGAGAGTCTATTAGAGTTTAGTTTTATGTTTTGGCTCTTTAAAATAAAGAGAATCATCAGTTTAGAGAGACTATTGGAGATGCTCTTATGGGAGCCAGATAACTTTGTTTTATTGACAGAATACAACTTCCTAATCTCTCTGTCCTCTCTATTCGTCTCTGTTTTTTGACCTTGGACCAGTGGGATAAATCTGAAGATCGGTTGGCTCTAATTGGTTTGGGATTTGCAGCGATTGTGGCACTTTGGGCATCAACAAATCTTATAACGGTAATTTCTTTTGTTCTTATTCATAAAATAAAATTGCAAAAGGAGGTTGTTAGCGTCAATCTTAATTCTTAAGTATAGGTACGTGTAGGAAAAGATATGCCATCACATCCATAGGATAAAAAATGTACATACTATGATCCCCAAGGGGGTAGCATGGCCATTTAACATTTCCTTGGAGAATTCTCATCAATAAGATTAGTCGTTCAAAAAAGTCCTTCAGGTAGTTGCTAAAACGGACATGATGTTTTCCTGCTGTATGCTTTTATACTTGGATTACAAAATATTAATTTGAACGATGCCCTACTGATTGCGCAATCAGCCTCCATTTGAATTGTGTTATGGTTTCTTTCTCTTTTGCTAATAAGGATAAATATAATCTTCTTTTTTGGGTGAGCTTCTATCTATTAAAAAATCCTGCAAATAAAAGCAGCAGATATCCCATTTGAAATACATATTAGGAATGCTACTACGGGAGTATCTGTTGAAGTACCTAACTGCTAATTTTGGCAGTTTCTACCATAATTTACCATATTCTTCCATTTCTGAGGATAACCACAAAGCTTTAATGGACTTAGCATAGCAAATTTTACTTTATGAATTTTGTCCTTTTCTTTTCTATGTGAGTGATGACTGATTGATTAATTTCTGCTTTATGACAAATTTGTGTTCTGTTTTTCCTTACATGTTGAAATAGGCCATCGACAAAGTTCCTGTGGTCCCAAGTGCACTCGAGTTAATTGGGATATTGTTTTCTACTGTAAGTGTTTTGATGCCTCGTGCGGCACTTTTATTCTCCATTTTTATTTTGGCTTATGCCCTTCTGGTTTTCCCAGTCAATTTCTCACTTGAAGTTCATTTTGGTTTCAGTGGTTTACGTATCGGTATCTCTTATTCAAGCCTGACCGGTAAGTAAGTTACTATATGTAGCCTATCTTATTATTTATCAATGAATAAATAAATAAAATAGCGGAAATCTATGCATTTCTCGGTTCTAGCTATATCAGGTTTACTTGAACTAATGACATTTATGGGTAACCATCATCAAGAAATGACATTTTTAGTTCAAGAGAGGCTGGAAAAAGGCAAGATCATACAAGCTGTATACCTTGTAAAGACCAGTCCCTTGTTTTAGTTAGAACAAGTAGTCTGGAATTTCCAGGAAATCTTTTTGTAGAACTTGTTAGAGCTTCCCTACAATGTGAAAATTCAATGCATTTCAAGTAAAAATTTAAGGTTTCATATGAAGTGGTTCAATATGATCGTGAAATAGATAAAAGTTTTTGAGTTCGACATTCACTGTTGAAATTGTTATCTTAAGGACCATATTTGTTTCAGTGAGGTTATAAGTTGTCTAAAGTATAAATATATAGAAGTGAAGGGATAGATTAACCGATCTGGTTCTGTGTCTTACCAAATGTGTGGATAAAAAACATGTCTGGCCATCTGGCCAACTTATAAATTGATAGATCATAAATTTTCCAAACAGCCTTTTAAACATAAAAAAACCCTCCAGTATGGCAGTATGTAAGAAAGCATGCTGAACATAGAATGAGTAGTTATCTTCCTTCTTGTCCTAATGTTGTTTGAGCCTAATAATGAGTTTCAGAAGTATCATGGCTTCAGTTTTTGTCGTTTAGGAGCAAATCTACCAGCAGTTGGAACATAGATCTTTTTAGAGAGTTGGATTATTGTCATTCTCCCGTGGCACTTTATTGGGTGATGATCACATGACTACTTTTTCATCATCTAATACAAGTGTGCCACATATACAAGTCACTTATTAATGTCCCATTTTCATGTCTCTTTAGATTTTTTTTATTTTTATTTTTTTGATAAATATTATCCTTTTTTACTTCAATTTGAAGGTTTATAACTTCGTTGTTCTAATGTACAGGGAAGAATTGTTTCAAATAATCAACAAGTCGATACCCAATATCTTGGGCCAATAAGTAGGTGGCTTAGTCGTGTTCTATGTTGTATTTTTGTATAAATGTTTGAAGTGTAACTAGCGTGGTGCCACTCAACAATATGAATTTCCTGTCTCTAATATTGTAATGACACTATTATTTGATGAAAAAACTAAAAAAATCTATGGTGAGTTTACACTAGAAGCCTCACTATGCATGTCAACTGTGCCAAACATTGTGAGAATTGAAAAACCTTTTGAGATCATTAAGGTTGGGGACGAAAAGTGTAAGTGTGCTAAAGATTGGGGACTGGAAATGTAAAATTTATGCAATTTTGTTCCTTTAGATACTGTTATGTTTTGTGTGTTTATTACTAGACCCTTATAGTGTCAAGTTTGATTGAAAATTTTAAAAATGACTAATTAGTAATTACGCTAGTAGCGTTGAAAGTTGTGACTGTTCCATTATTTTTAACTTTCGAAGTGATTGAGTTTATGCATCATACTTGACGATTTTTAGGTAAGTAGTTTTTTATTGGACAATTGTTTGCATATTGTGATACATCTTGCCACTTTTTAAGTATTCTTCACGTGAAAATTACAACTAATTCCAATTTAGCAGATTATTAAGTGGGATTAAGAAACTGTTGTACTTTAGTAACAAGTAAAGGTAACCCTTGGGAAATCGAATAAACTATTAAAATAATTTCTATTTTAAAATAATTACATTCTCTAATTAATCTTGACAGATGATTAATCCATAATCAGAGCAACTTATTTCCTTTCATGATAATCATTTTATAATTAACAACCGAAGGGTTGTTTTCATTTTTAATAAAGTTAAAAACAAAAAGTATATTTACAATTTTAATTTCATATGTCTGTTTTTAACACTTCTCGATATGTCTTTTGCCCTTTCTTTTTCCAATTAAAATTTTCAAAATTTACAATTTTATGTCAATCGATCGGAACCACAGCTGTAAACTAGATATAGTAGCATAAACAGATGGATGTGATATATTAAAAAAGAGTAATGTTATTTAGCATCACTGATGCTTGATACCATATGAATGTGGCATTAAATGATAAATTGAATTAAATAGGTAATTTATATATTTATTTGATTTCACTTATTATTTAATATTACATTAAATGCCACTCAGATTGATGTCAAGCACTACTGATGTTATAAAGTATTATTCATTAAAATTCATTTTACATTCTGACTTAAAGAAAAAATCATTTTTACATGTGAAGGCAACAAAATATTTAAGCGGGTGCGGAAGGCCGCGAAGTACCAGAACATAATTTCTCCAACAACAAGGGACAGGTGTCTATCTCTTAGTGATACCACTTTGTTAATTTCTGCTTTCCTTCTTTAAATTGCACCCTCTCTCTTTGGACACTGCACTGTTCTAAGAATGCGCGAATGCAAGATTCGTTAAATTTCGCCGGCCAACTGACAACGAGAAAGTAAAACCATAACGCACGGCACACGTTAAAATCCTCTAGTCTACTATTTCTTTCCCCGGCCTCTTCACATCTGCACATTTTCCATCACTCCCCTGCGTGCATTGGCCTACTTGTCGCCTAATCTCGTTTTCATTATACGGTAATGATTGGAATTACTTTTTCTCACTTTCTTTACAGTGAAGTTTGTGAATGCATATTGTATGTGTCCACAGTATTTTGCAAGTGAATATACGATCAGATGTACGTTATCGTGTGTACGTATACAATTGAGGTGACGCCGATTTAATTTTCAGGCAGGTAACGGATTTAGATGGTATAGTTTGAGGTATACATTGTGCAGTTATATAATTAGATACGCATTACTCATTTTGATTTTTTTCCCTTTCTTTTTGAGACATTCATGATTAAATAAAATAACCAGCCGATTTTGATTATGAATGTGGACTCTGATACGTGTTCAGATCTCCGAGTTAGAACCCGGCCCCTACTGTGCATTACGACATTTTGATTAGACAATTTGATTTGGGAAAAGGACTTGTACTTCTCTAGATGTTTATGTTTACTTTGTTTAAGTGTGATTTTGATTTTCGTTTTGACATGGCGCACAGCAGTGCATACATATCTAAGCCTTGACGAATTTTAGTGTGGTGTGGCAGAGTTAAGTTGGATGCCTCTGGTGTAATTGGAGTATGAGGGAACGTCATGGGGACTCGCTTTTGTTGTACAAGCGCACATCCAAAGACCATCCCAATGGCTTCGATAGAGAACAAAATTTAGGTAAGCGGCTTCCGTGTTTGATACTTATTGCTGCTTTCTCCATTTCTGCAATCTTGATTCAAATGATATCATTTTTAATTTGGGATTGCATGAGAGCTTGGTGAGATAGTTACTTGTTCCATAATTTCCTGTTCAAGTGTGGTAACATTGTAGGATTTATCTTGTTTATATTGATTTATAGGCCAATCACCTACTGGTCCATGGAAAGACATTGGGAATCCTTCATGGAAGCGTCCTTTGCCTCATATTCTGGTTGCAACTCTCTCATCATTATTATTCGGCTATCACCTTGGGTTTGTCCTAATTCTTGGTCTTGATGTTTTAGTCCCAATATTTTAAGAAATGCAGCTTCAAGAAGAACCAAAATCTCTGAAGCAAAAATACTTTACTATTCTGCT
The DNA here is from genome assembly GCA_963692815.1 of Nyctanthes arbor-tristis. Classification (NCBI taxonomy): domain Eukaryota; kingdom Viridiplantae; phylum Streptophyta; class Magnoliopsida; order Lamiales; family Oleaceae; genus Nyctanthes; species Nyctanthes arbor-tristis. The sequence goes on from CAVNYN010270204.1 coordinate 21,058, forward strand.
TTGGAGCAGTCAGAATTAACAGGCAGAAACAAATATCTTTTCATTTTTTGTTCAGGGTAGTCAATGACACCCTAGAAAGCATCTCTCTGGACCTTGGCTTCAGTGGAAGTACCATTGCTGAAGGTACTTCAAAGTTTGATCTTCAATTTTGTTAAAGCTATTGAATCTTTTACTGACAAGTAGCTCCTTGTCAATTAAAGGCTGGTGGTAAGCACATGTCTTGGAGGTGCTTTCCTTGGATCTGTAGTTAGTGGATGGATAGCAGATGGGCTTGGCCGTAGAAGGGCATTCCAGTTATGTGCTTTACCAATGATTGTTGGTGCTTCAGTGAGGTTATTGCTTGTTCATCATTCTAATCTATGCAATAGTTGGTATTGAATTTTGTATTGACATCTCCAGATGTCTGATTTTAAGAATACATACATACCACTAGAGAAGATGAGGAGACATATATCATTTTTTTTCACTTTTTGCTGTTTATTTACAGTATAAGTGACTTTTATGCTTCTGTTTTTCATTTTTTCTTTTTCCCCCTGGATTATTCACCACTCAAAGTTGTCTGATTGATCATACATGTGCAGTGCCACATCTAGTACTCTAAGTGGTATGCTTCTTGGAAGATTTTTAGTCGGGATCTGGAATGGGTCTTGGTCCTCCTGTCGCTGCTCTCTATGTGACAGAGGTATGAAGTAGGATTGTTGATTGTTATTTCTCAGTTAATTGATAATTCTGTCATGATTCTTCTCTTTTTCATGATTATACTTTGTCCATGTGTAGGTGTCACCAGCTTATATAAGAGGCACCTACGGAAGCTTCACTCAGATTGCAACATGTCTCGGAATTATTGGGGCCCTCTTCATTGGGATTCCAGCCAAAGACGTTCCGAGTTGGTAAGGGGATTAAAGTTATTGTAATAGGCTCTTACGTAACTGTCTTCTTACTAATAATTCTGCAGTGAGTCAAGGCTGTAACCGTTTAGGGCTAATTAGCAAATGACCTGCATACAAGTTCTCTTTATCGTCTTAAATGTAGCATCTGTCCTGAAATAAAAAGCTTATCATTTCTATGATTTTCTATACATGAATCCTAATTAGAGCATCTTATTCTTAATTTCAAATTTTGCAGGTGGAGAGTATGCTTTTGGGTATCTACCATCCCTGCTTTACTATTAGCCATTTTAATGGAATTCTCTGCAGAGTCTCCTAATTGGCTTTTCAAGGTGATCACTCAACCGTCACTCTTGCTTGTAGACTACCTGGTTGCATGTGTATGGACGAGTGGCCATTGCTGACTTCCATGTTCTAGCGTTACACTTAGCTGCTTGAAGGCCACCTTAGTTTTATAAATGCCTTTTATTATGGGATTGCTATTTTAGCGTTTGCATAACTCAGTCGTGTCAGCAGTCAGCTTCACATCATGCAAATAACTTAGTTTTTATCTGATGTTTACTTTACTACTGAATCTCATTATGGAATATTTAACAATTTTATGCTCTTTGCACTAGTCAGATTCTGACTTTGCTTTCATGGTGTGAGACACATGTTGGTTAATTTTTAAGTACCAAAGGCATTCTTAGTTTATTTATTTTATTTTATTTTATTTTATTTTTTTGGTGGTGGGGATGGGGGTGGTGGAAGGGAAGGGAATCCACACTGCCCCCTTAACATTATTTGTTATTGAGGGGGGAAAACCCAGTTTTCCGTTGCAGCACCAGGAATTCTTTTAATACTGCTAAAATAAGCACCTTTTTACTTGCTTATATAAACTAAGCCAAACAAAGTGAGACCTTATTTTCGCCTATGTTTTAATTTCCGGCCAGTTCTGCTTGTTGAAATTGGACATACTGACGCAAAGAACCATGAAATTTTCAATTAATTTTATCATATTATTTTGATCTTTCTACATGTGAATTTATCTCGACTGTCACAGAGAGGAAGAATTGCTGAAACTGAAGAAGCTCTTGAGAAGCTATGGGGAGCATCGCATGTTAAATCTGCCGTGGGAGAACTGTCAAAATCAGACAAAGGGGATGAGCTAGATGCGGTAAAATTTTCAGAGTTATTTTATGGCTGTCATGTACGAGGTAAAATACTTTCAACTTTTGTGCTGGATATATTCCATTATTTTGTCAAGTGAGTAACATCTTTTTGGCAGTGGTATTCATTGGATCTGTCCTGTTTGCTTTGCAACAATTATCTGGAATAAATGCCGTGTTCTATTTCTCTTCTGCTGTCTTTAAAAATGCTGGAGTTCCTTCAGATGTCGGAAACATGTGTGTTGGAATAGTAAACATATCAGGTGATGCAGCTCACTAACGTGTTTCTCTTTGATTCGTAGTGCAGCTTTACTATAATGTTTTATTGTCTCGTCTCATCCATTTTCAGTGCATATACCCATTTGTGTAAATGTTTTCAGGATCGATTATTGCAATGATTTTAATGGATAAATTGGGAAGGAAGGTGCTCCTATTTTGGAGTTTTTTTGGCATGGCAAGTATAATACTATTGATTCTGGGAATCTTCTTGCAAGGATTCACAAACAGTAGCCCCATCATGTTTAAAATTCATCTATGACAAAAGTGCACTATCGGAATCACGTGATTCGAATTCCCGATATCAAATTGACACAGTATTTATTGGTTCAGGCAGTGGCAATGGTTTTACAAGTTATCGCAGCAAGCAGCTTTTTACCAAGCTATGGGAGAGTTTATCTATCTATTGGCGGCATGCTGCTGTAAGTACTTCGAAAACTTGAAATAGTAGCTGATAGTATTAATATCTGCTTCACTCATGACATGTTTGGCAAGGAAAACTGGATGCACTGAATAATGGAAGGAAAGTAACTTAAAATCTTGTTCGCTGGTCTATCAAATATTGCATGAATAAATGCCTGCATAGTATACTTAGCACGTGTTAATCGAAGACATATTCTTGCATGATGGACTCAATATGGTCTTAGGAGAGATATTTTTAATGCGAACTGTATGTCACATGTTTATTTGTTCACTACAGTGAGTTTAGGTTGTTCGCGAATGAAGACAGGTGGATTTGTTTTTTAAGTAGGTAAGGGTGGTGGAGATCACCTGGGGCCATAGTGAATTTGGCATGGGCCACAAATTTAGTTGATCAGATATGCCAATCATGATCTCCTGAACAAGGCAATAATACCCATAAAGTAACTTGAACATGTTTAGGTTACTATCACTTGATATGATAATTATAGGTTCTAGAAATATGTCAAAGACTCCTTATTTTTAGTTGGCAATAGAGTTGCTGATCTTTCTGAATGCAGTTCTGTCATGGCTTTTTCTTTGGGTGCTGGGCCTATCCCCAGTCTCCTCCTTTCGGAGATATTTCCAAGCCGGATTAGGGCAAAAGCAATGGCTGTTTGCATGAGTGTTCACTGGGTAATCCACTCTGCCTCTTAGTTTCCTATAATACATTCTTTACTTATGCTCAGTTCTCCCCCTGTTTGGTAGTTTGTGCAGGGTGGTTATGTTTGTGGGGGATTTGAACTGCAATAAGATTTTAATTTCATGGTTGATACACAAGGTTGCATGTCCAATATGGCTTCATATTTAACAGTAAAATAGACAATTATAGCTTATTTTTAATATTGAGGTTGTACTATTCTGAAACAATTGAATAAACAATTTTTGCTTCTGGAAACACAGATGTTTCTGCATTAGATCAGTGCCATTCCTGGGATTTTAAGTTAATATTTGAGTTTGGAGATGGCCATTATATATCAGACAAGTTAAACTGCCAGCTTACAGCATGCTATATATAATTCATTCACTGGAGTAGTAATAGTACATCAATAAGATTCTATACTTATCTCACCAATTTCCAACTATTTGATATATTTCTATACTTATCTCACCAATTTCCAACTATTTGATATATTTCTATACTTATCTCACCAATTTCCAACTATTTGATATATTCTTTGAACTCATGGTGTTTATATCTTATTGTATGTTTGGGGTGGCTTAAATTCTAATTGCATAAAAATAATACTTGACACTAGCTTGAATTATAAGACATATAGCACAACTTCTCTAAGCTTCGGTTTAAATAGTCCACTCCACTGCTGATGTTTTCCTTTCTTTTATTTTTCAATGGAAGTGCCTATCTTGATCTCTTGATGTTTTCGTCGTATTCCTTGATGATGTCATAATCAGGTGATAAATTTCTTTGTGGGATTATTGTTTTTGCATCTGCTGGAGCTTCTTGGGCCCCAAATTCTATACACGATCTTTGGCACCTTTTGCTTGATATCTGTGGCCTTTGTGAAGAAGAATGTGGTGGAAACAAAAGGGAAGACGTTACAAGAAATTGAAATTGCACTCCTTCCATCTGATGATTAATGGCCTTTTTTTTTTTTTCTGATCGTCTGCCAAGGTACTTTCTCTTCCAATATTTGATTGCCAGGCCTATTGCTGATGGTGATTTGCAACTTTTTAACCGTCTAATTCTATTTAAAATAGAATTTGGTCAAACAAATCCGTATCTTTTGTAGGACTCACATGTACTACACAAATTTTCACCGTTCAATTCCACTCGATCTCTCCCTTATTTCAAAAAAGAATTAGTGGGCTACCAGGACATACAGAATTTTTTCTTGAATTCCACTGCACAAGTTCCACCCATTCATTACATGGTGAAATAGGTTAAGCATGACATTGTTAATATAGTTTATGCGAGAATGTTTTCCAAGTTCCTTCTCCGCCCAAGGAGAAGGAATCACTATTCAAATTTTGAGGACTGACATATCGTTATAATCTAGTGTAAGTGA
>CAVNYN010270207.1:0-37711 GCA_963692815.1 Nyctanthes arbor-tristis
TATACCAATTTCATCAGATTTCTAGCAAAAACACACCAAAAAGGTATGATAAAAACAAGGTAATTCTGTCAATACCTTTCCTCTAGCTAACGATTGAGTTTGAAGATTGGTACTCTCTATAACAATTGATAGTACAAGATGAGATCTTGAACTTTGCTCATTCATTAGAGTCCCAGTAGTGTGACGCCGTTCAGATCCTTTTTGAATGATGGTTCTTAATTCGTCATATGAAGAAATGGACACGGTAGTCACATTTTCCACAGTAACCATGCCCTGCATGCATGTAGTTAAATTCATGATCAAGAAATGGGTTGAAATAAACTAAAAAGATCCAAATTGGGATAAAGGTCACAAAATGATTTTAACTAGAAATAGAAGTCAAAAGAAGATTTAACTAGGGATATAAGTCACAAGAATAATCCTTCATTTTCATCCCCAAGCATTTGGAAAATTTATAAACAAGTTATATTGTAATTATAATAGAGACAACTCAAAAACAAATGGGACAATTATAATGTAGACAAACAAGAATGAATAGGAGACACGTTATCTAACATGTGTATTTGCTAATAAGATTTGAGGATAATTACCTTTGGATCTTTTTTAATATCCAATTTCAAACGTCTTGCATTCTTTGGCAGTAAAAGATCTATGAGTGTATCTTGATATAACTCCACCATGTATGCCTGCAGACATATTGAGGCGGTTGAGCATGAAAAACTAGCTCCATCCAAATCTAATATCACGTCATTCATATTATTGAAATGAAACGGACAAAGAAAAAGAAAAGAAAAGAAAAATGATATTCGCTATTTTTATCCTGTTATATCCCTATTTTTACCATATCGCAGATTGATCATCCACTCTTTAACCACATATTTTACAAAACCCACAAAGCTTACACACTTCACTATCACTTAAATTCATTCATTTTATTTCTTTGAAATATAAATTGGAAACTGATATGGGCTTAAAATCATCAATATAATTCACAAAAGAGTTAAGCATCTTATTGTTTTATCAATCAATCAAATTCGTAAAAATTTGAAATATCACAGTGAGCAACCATCATGATCTTCCATTCAGGAATCATTACCTTCAAAGTAAATGAAAACTTATTACCATCTCTTTTCATTATTCTAAAAAGTTCAGAAATAGCCCGTGGCGTTAATCCAGGATTGCTCTCAGATCCATAAATAGTAAAAGTCTTCCCTGATCCAGTTTGTCCATATGCAAATATACAGACGTTGTATCCATCAACAGCAGATTGCACCAAATACTGCATTAACAGAAAAAATTAAAATTTAAATATATGATAGCAATAAGGTAAAAATATTAACGAAATGGCATAAATAAAAGGTTAGGATAGAATTTTATTCAACTTGCCTTTGTATCCTCAAAGATGACTTCTTGCGTTGCATTACCATCGAAAACATGATCATACATGTGTTGTTTTGCATCATCTTTCCACATATGCTCTACTGTAAATTCATCGATATTTATTAACGATGATGTTTCTTTCTTGGAGATTTCTTTTCCACTAAGAGGTCTCACCCGACAATAGACCCGAACTTTGCCTTTCATGTCTGAAAAAATAAATGATGACCATGGGCAATAATCCATTAATATATAGAAACAACTTAAAAATAAAAGAATATCCCAAATTACACATAAATCAGAGATGCAGAAAAAGCAGATTCAAGAGAACAAATGGCAATATAAAGGAAGAAAAAGGTTGACAAATAAAAGAGACCTTCAATGATGTTAAAATAACGTTTCCTTAGAATCTGCTCTTCTTTGTAAAGTGCCTCCATTTCAGCCAATTGAACCCCTTGCATCCTCAAAATTGCAGCTGTTTGCTCATTTTTCCGATCAATATCCTAAGTAAAAATAACGGTAAGAATTTTGCTCATGTAATATACAATGATCGAAATAAAATAGGTAATGTCTGGTGTTTACGAATGAAAATTGGTAAGAAGAAACGATCTAGCAGAATCACCTCTTTCATCTCCCTCAGTTCCTCCAATTCCCTTAGATTATTTTGTAAAGAAGTCAACTCAAGGTCTTTATATCCAAGTGCTGATCGTGCAGCCACTAAATCTTTTGTTCGCTCTTCCAATTTCTTTTCAAGTTCAGAAATGCGAAGCTTCAAGGTCTTGCGTTCCTTTTCAAAGTTTCCCTTGATTACTGCATTCTGCATTTGAAGAACCGGAAGAGAATATAATGTTACATGTGATCTATAAAAAAAGAAAGCAGTTAAAATAAAGATCCAAACAGGATTCTTACGTCATCAGTGTTCCTCCTTTCAAGCCCCATAATTTTTTCTTCAAGAGATGCTTTCTCACTTGAAAGTTTCCTTTTTGATTCTTCTACTGCATGCAATTCAGCATTACGTGAATTCAGTTCATCCTGAACCTTCCGTAGGACCTATATATACATAAATACTGTTCATCAAATGAAGAAGGAATAGATATGAACATTTACACAAGATTAGGGTAAGGGAGAAAAGAATGAGAGAGGATGACTCTTTCCTGTGATCGGTATGAGCGCAATTCCCACCCCCTCCCAAATAAAAATTAAAAAATCAATAGGAAAAGGACTAGAAAATAAAAATACAGAATTTAATTATAACTTCTCCACCAAGTAAATATAAGAAATATGAAAATGTATTCACAATTATACCTGGTTGTTTGCTTCCGCCAACTCCTTTCTGATATTGCTCTCCAATCCTTGATTACTTGTACTTGCCTTAGCAAGCCTCACTTCAATGTTTTGTTTCTCCAAGATTGTAGCCTACCAAGAAACAACGTCATAGCAGCAAAGACAAATAAAATCAAATTCATTAGATGTCTCATGGTGATTACCTGAAGTGCTGAATTCTTTTCATCATATAATGCTCTTAGTTCATCACGTTCATTGATAATTTCTTCCAAAATTTGCTTTTGGGACCTTAATTCTTCTTTCAAACTCTCCAGTTCTTCTTTCAACTTAATTTCTTGTTTTTGCTTTTCATCGACATCTTCTTGTAACTGTTTAATTAAACAAGAACTATTACCATACAAACTTGGAAAACAGAACTCAGGCAACAAATTATCACTCACATGAGCAAAACCACCTAGAGTTTGAAAACATAAACATTCATACACTTGTGTTCCTCTCATTTTAGTAACTCTATCAAAAGCAAACATGGAATTTGGGAAGGAATTGCAAAGCAAGGCGAACGCTTGCCAAGAACAAATTAACCATCATAGAAAGAGACATGAATTTTTACCTTCAAATCTTGTTTTATATACTTGACAATCAGACTTTCATACAACAGCCAAGTGCGACTTAGTACATTCCCACATCAAAACCATAAAAAAAAAAGTGCATAGCATTACCTAGTATTCAAGTCAAACAGAAGTGAAGTATGACACAACAATATTAGCTTATCTCTAGGTCTCTAATTCTTAATGAATTTCTACAACGATGTAACAGCACTATCAAAATCTATACTTTTCTTTTGTACAGTTAGAAAAATTCCATTTTGGCCAAGAATATTCCAGACAAGTAACAAGTTAACATTTCATTCTCTAGTTTAGTCATTGGAAACATATTCAGATGCACATAATTATCTAATTTTAGTTACAAAGAAAGCATGATATGGCTTTAATTTTGGCATTTGACAGAACTGGTTTCATCAGTTTCATGTGAATCTAAGGAAAAAGAGATCGGAAGAGGTAAGTCATATAGATAAGCAAGTTGGAAATCTAAAGGTAAGACTGAGTAAAGTATTTAACAAGAGGAATAGTTCAACTGTAAGACACTAAAGTATAAGGTTATATAAGAATAACTCATCTGCAGTTGTGGGGGAAACACCATCAGTAATTAATCAGGTATATGCATGTGTACGTGGGCTTTAAACAAGTTATTCCACATAAGACATTTCGTTTTTCACAAAATATCGCCTCTATTACTTCATTATAACAGTAAACTTGTCTCTCTTTAAACCAGAACTAGTACTTACGTGGTTAGCCTTTCTCTCCGATTCTTCAAGAGATTTAGACAACTCCTGAATACGCCTTTCATTTACATCGACAGTCGGAGGTCTAATGTTATCTGGAAGATGGCCATTACTTGAACCATTAGCAACAGCACGTGCCTTGGAGTAACGACGTAACATAACATCATTTATATGCGTTTGAAGGGCAACACAAATTTCTTCTCCCTGCATGTCATAAATGTCTATAATTAATAAACTCACAGGACATACGGGACAGTCAGTTCCACATAAAAAGTTCTTGGTTTACAATCATAGTACCTGCTTAGTTTCAAACTGAAATATGTGCAAGATGCCAGCAACTCTCATCTTAAAGAATACAGCAGAGTTACTGCTGCCAAATTGCATTATGTCCCTCAATTCTGCAGAATGTAAATACTCCTTTGGAACTGGGCGAAAAAAATGAACCTGTGTACAATGATGAATCACGATTAAGGTTTCTGCTTGAGCTACAAAAGAACTTTAAAGTGCATATAAGAAAAATTATCACTAACCCCACGCTTGTTAATGCCTAGAATTATTTTTCCAGGTAAAAGACCAATCGGATCATCAATCTTGCGAACGGAAAAGAAAATCGAGTTCCCGTATGGAAGTGTTCTCAAGATCCGCAGAAATTGTTGTATAGCATCATCTTTAGTCAAATTTTCCTGCACAGCATGCAAAATATCGCGAAATGTCTTTATTAGTAATTTGAGGCCCAAATATTTTCATATATTCTTAAAATAATTCACCTTCATGAAAAAATTCTGAAAAATAAATCATACAGTAATAAATAGATAGGATGCCATGAGGACTTAGTATTATCTAACATGCGATAATTGGTTTAATGAACTAGAAAGAATCAATAACGCATGGTTTTTTATTTGGAGAGATATTACCGCATAGGTTTTTTATTTTCCTTTGTGAATATTATCACTGAAAACGGAATCTCACATTAAAAGCTCACCATTGAGCGGTAACGAGATAAAATATCTAATTCCCAGTCCCTCCTTGCTCGAGTAATAGCAATTTGTCTGGGTAGAAATCGTTCAAGTAGAGATGTCCAGTCCCTGAATGCATAAATCAAACCGTATAGAAGGAAATGAACTAGTTTCTTGTATTCATAAAACCTGAGAAAAATGCTACTAGAACACCCATTATGTATACTATCATTTATCAATTAAGATTAGACATTATAGAATGAAGATAAGAAACCAAAAACAAATGAATTAAGACTACTAACGTGCATGATTCAGGAGAAACAACGTATCCAATCTCAACAAAAATTTGTAGGGCTGATAGCTGAGCTGCATCATCCCTTCCAACAGGATAATTGCCCAATACATAATCATGTTGCAACTGCAAAAAGATAATCAAATGGTTAATAGAATAATTGAGAAATATTGAGTTCAAAAATTTTATTATCAGAATAAAAGGCAGCATAATAACGGAGATATTTTGATAACAAAAATACACACTTGTACATAGGATAACTGCACAAACATTGGGTCTGTAACACCTTCATCTGATTCTCGAAATAACTTTTTCTTGAGAGTCAATTTACAGTGCAGAATCTCCCCTTTGCTCCGTTCTTTCGATGCCTTAAAGTCCGCAAGTAGATCCCCGATATATCTATTATCATCTAAACCAATGTATTCCTCTACAAAGTACAAAGCAGCCTATTTGTTAAGATAATATGTTCGAAAGTCGGAGAGAGATTCATCCGTGCATCTTTAAAGAGATCAGAAATGAGAAACTGTCAAAAAGATACAATGTTAGAGATGAAACTAGTACCACTTCCAGGCTCTGAAGACCTGGAACCAGCCACAGCCTTCCGACACTCAAACAAACTAAAGCTAGAATATGCTGATAATTTGATTATCCCTGCAAGTTCCTGAAGCACATTCAGCACGGGCCCAAAGATTACTTCGTGTTAGGGAATTTCATTGAGAATGATAACAATCACGATTTCATATTCTGAATGAAACAAGACAATTTTACATTTCTCAAATGGAAAAAAATAACCATTCAGCTCTAAACAAATCTAGGATGCATACAATCTAAATAAATTATAGATTAAAATAAACATGAAATGGTAACAAATTAAGCCTTTATGGCACAATTATGCCAACAATTTCCACTTTCGTACAAAAACAAAAAGAATGTTCATGCTTGTATATGTGGCTGGAAAACCACATTTAGGCATGTAATAACTTGTGCAACCAACTAGAGTTTGTAAATTTCCATTCAAGCTGATTTAAATAATGTATGACCAACAAGAGAATTTGCCACATTATAATCTTAATCTTCTGTTAATAAAATATTGCAATATAAGAAAATATTTCTGCCACTCAAAAGAAAAGTAACACAATAACCATCCCAATTCAATTCAAGCTGACTTAAATAATGTATGATCAACAAGAGAATTTGCCACATTGTCATCTTAATGTTCTGTTAATAAAATATTGCAATATAAGGAAATATTTCTGCCACTTAAAAGAAAAGTAACACAATAACCATCCCAATTATAAAAGTGGCCAAATATAAAAGTGGGACTGCGGGTATATTGCAGTGTGTGAAAGAGAAGGAAGATCATTACCCTCATGCTACAGTTTTTCATCTCCTTTTAGAGACAGCCCCTGTTAGCAATATATTTCTATTTTGAAATAGAGAGACTTGTTGAAAATAAGTGGTGCATATTTGTGAAGTACATGCGGCTCCCATGTAATATGTGGATGTGATTTGTTTGGCAATTCTATCTGAAATAGGATGTGTTTGCTAACATGGGCCCAATAGTCATGAACAAATATTGGAGATAGGTATAGGGTTTAAATTTTATTTAGAACTATTATTGTGCTTCAGATCTAATGGTTTTACATTAAATTTTAGCAAAATTGAAAATCTGAAAATGATAAAAAAAAATATTGAAAAAAAGAAGAAAATTCATATTTGCACTTTTTTATACTGTGATAAATAAACTAACACTTTCGCTGCTTCTTTTGGACAATATTCCATACCAAAAAATATATCATAGAAATCTTATCTAGTATCATCTACTATCATTACATTAAGCTTAATCACAGGCTACATCAGGACTGACCTCTTCTCTACCAACTCTGCCTACTCTCAAAATTTCAAGAAGATTTTAGTTGATAGCACAGACAAGTGGCATCTTATCTCTAATCTCTAATGAAAAGAAAACAATTTATTCAACAAGAGGTAGAAGATAAGGCAGAGCACATACTTTACTGATCCATATGAAAACAGAGCAACTAAAAAATTTTTTAGTGAAAACATGATTTACAACCATCCGAGAAATACCCAATCAAGAGTATAAATTAGAGCAATTGCAGATTTGTGCAAGTAAGCTTTCCAGAAAGACATTTCCATCGCAAAGTTACAACAATGTATTGGGCTAGGAAACAAATCACATAATTGTCTAATAAATTAATCAAATCTCCCAAATTAATACCCCCCCCCAAGAGAGAGAGAGAGAGAGAGAGAGGGAGTGAGAGAGAGAGCACCTACAGTACCTCAACAGCATCGGCTACAGTCGTGGTCATGTCATATGTAATCTCTTCAAAAGTTTCATCCAAAAAGAATACTATAGTTGTAAGCTTTCTACCAGTCAGAAGAGCTTCAATTTCCTCAGGTCCAGGTATTGCATGCCTTGGTCCAGCCTTAATAGAACGCTTGAGAGCATTTAATGTATTCATTGCAAGTATTTGAACCTCAGAATCACTACTAAAACCTTGTGCAACAGTACGTACGTACTCGGACAAATAGTCACCAATTTCCTTACTAGGAGGCATGCAGGATGCACATAAATACATTAGTTCCCATGCCTTAATCAATGATTGCCTGCCGATCATAAAACAAAACACAGTAACTCAGATAATCAAGAGATAGATATGAAAATTTAGGATGAAACTGCTATTTAACCTAATAAAGAATTAATCGTTAATACACATGACCACAGAAAAAGTGAACGCATCCATTCTTCCGAACCTCATAAAGTATTTAAGTGCATACCGGTCAGGATTATTTCTTGTCTGTTTTGAGACTTGTAGAAATAGTTCATCTCGTAGTTCAGACCGCTTTATGGTGTGTTTGTATAATTTGCTGACAAGCAGAGTCCGCTCATCTAAGCTTATCGGAGTTGCTCGATCAGAGGAATCAACTCCCATATACTTCAAGATAATCTGGAACAGCTTAACTGCTCTACTAACAAGATCACTGTTTAGTTTCAGCAGAGATGTTGGAGTAGGATCCTGCCAAATTGGGCAACTTACTTTTGATAAATGTGATTGTAAAGGATTGCAGTATCGTCATCAAAACACAATAAACTACCTTTTGGAAGCACAACATGTCTTCAAATGTGAATTTTTCTCGAGTGTGTGATCCTGCTGTCTTTTTAGAGAAGAAACCACGTTTACCAGCAGAATTAATCTGTTTCTGCATGGCCCTCAGAAAACCCTCTACCTGAAAAATGAAATAGATAACAAGAAGTTAACTCAGATGCACTGAATACCCAAGAGCAACAAAAACTATAAACTTACTACAAAGTTCAGTTACAAAAGCTACCTCATAAACTCTAATAGAAATAATATAAGTAACTATTGTCTATTAATTACACATTTCCATGTAAAGAAAAAGGAATGTTTTCACCTGGAATTTATCAATCAATGGTATAGCACCTGCAAGTTCAGGAGGTATTCCTGATGACAAGGTATGAGGCGTGCTGCACATCAAATGAGGCAGAGTTGATTAGTTCTTCTAGGCTCGATATAAATAGACAGTGAAGCATATACTTGGTATAAAACGCCAGTGCCATCCGCCAAGAATATTATGATTGTCCAAATACCACATAAAAAGAAAGGAAGAAACTTACGGTGGGGCGAAATTAGAACCATCTGAATCATAATCATCTCCATTTGATGTAGCAAATGAATTGTGTGAAGGGGTTTCAAATCCATTGGCAGAACCAAATGACGACCTGCTTGATCTAAAACTTTGTGCCATATCAGACGTCATTTGCCCAAACTACTATTAGTTGCTCAAAACTCCATAAAAAATAGTCAATTTAAAGCTGGTTCTCTACCCACAATAATTTTCCCATATTTTCGTTCCCTCTATCAAGTTCAAGGCAGATGGAAATCCTGTTAAAGAAATATACAGTATTCATCAATGTGGAACTCCAAAGTTGATAAACGTAGAACCTTCAGTACAACTAATTCAAGCACATTAACCCGTAAAATGAATCAAATAAATCCCGAATAACCAAAAAATAAGAAAACAAAATATCAAGTCAAAACAAACTGTAAACCCATAAACGCGGCTGAATCGAAAGCTAAAAACAAAGGCCAGGAAATCCAGGTTCAGGAGATCCAGAAGAAAGTGAAGCATAACAAAACAAGATGACAGCACCAAATGTCTAAACCCTCAAAAACATTATTTATCACATCCAAAACAAGCCACAAAAATATTAAGAAAACCCAGATCGAAAAACAGAAAAAGCCGGAACTGAGAGAAGATAATCAAATAAACACAATGGCGCAAAAAATCCGTGCAGCGCACACGTTACAAGAGCATACATAAACGTAATCTAGCAGAAAATACGAAAATGGGGTAGCAAAATACTCCACCGGATTACGTATGCTGACAAATTGATGCTAAGATGAAGCTAGAGAGAGACGATGGAGTGAAGGAGGGAGAATCAGAAAGGTGATATCGAGGGTCACGAGAGCTTTTTCAAAATCAATTTTTCAGCTCGGCCCGAACTCTTTTTTAAAAGCCAAAAAATGGATATATGAGTTATTGGCATCCATTTTTATTACCCATTTTATTAGTATGAGCAATTCTTTGGAGGTGTCAAAAGGTTATACACTACTATACCACATAGCACTGAATGCCGACTGTAAAATCATATTACTAAAAGAAATGAAGAAGGAAGGTTGAAGAGGAAGAGGAGGAGGAGGAAGAGAGAGTGAGAAAAGACAGATAACTATTTGTGACTTTTTTGAATCACCGAGAGAGGAAGCCTCCCTTCGGTCGGCTAATAAATAAGTGATGTGCTAACGTTACGTAATTTCATTGTGTGTTTATCGAATAGATTTTTTTCATCATCATTCTATAGAATTATGATATAACTACAATATCTCTTTTTAATGCCCTCTTAAAATTCTTGTTGTTTTTAAAGAGTTAAAGCAGGCTATATTACGTAATTCGTGTGTCTATCGCTCTTTTCAACTTGTACAATATATTAAGGCCAATTACGGTTTCTTCAGATTAAATTTTGCCATGTAAAGGCGCGGCTCTATAAATGAACATGCATCAACTCTAAGTAGTTATTATTACTCCACACACAAAAGTTTGTTTTACGTTTTTTGTTATCTCATATATTTAGACTTGTTTCTAATTTAAGGATATTTAGTAATAGTTACTACTCTCTCTGTTTTACTAAGATAGATTTGTTTCTATTTTTTCAAGGATTAAGAAAAATTAAGGAAAATAAATAGCAACATTTTACTTATGAATAATGTTATGTAATATCAGTGGTGCTTGACACCAGTCTAGGTGGCATCCAATGTGTCACTAAATGATAAGTGGAATTAAATGAGAAAATAAATTATTCACTTAATTCAGCTTATCATTTAGTACCCCTTGATACGGTGTCAAGCACTAGTGGCGCTAAATAGTATTACTCTTTACTCATACCATTTATTTTACTAATTATTTCACTTTAATTATTTTGTTTTGTTTTGTTGATAACAATATACGTTAAATAGGGTTATTTAATAAAACCAAGATTTTAGAACTATATTTCAATAAAAAAGTGACCTATAATTTAAGACGGACGAAAAAGAAATATAAACTTATCGTAATGGGATGGAGGGAGTATTATTTTTTCATTATATACACACACAACAACAACAACAATTATGTAATCAAATTGCTTTTTTCAGTGACTAAAAAGGTGAACAAGATAATATAATTGGCATGGAAAGGAGTCAAGTCTGGTCTGGTCTGGTCTAATGGTATAAGTTGACTTTTTAAACTACATTTTATAGTTAAGAGTCCCTTCTCCGACAATATGTCTACACGGCTCTAAATAGGTTAAGATTTTGTTTGTATGCGAATCTAATTTTAAACTTAAGGCATTAACCAAGTCATCTCCTTAAATCTACAAACGTAATCACCAAATAGATTTTTCGACATTTAATTTTGTGACGAACTGTAAACCGTGAAGAAATATTAAGAATCAACTTGCTACCAGGACAATAGTTTAATACAATTAGAACATAAAATTCATTGAATTTCAATTTCAAAGTTCAGATAATAATGAATGAAGGTAGAAAAAGTGAATAAAATAGAAGTAGAATTTTCAGGAAAAAGGTGAGTGCATATTAGAAAGTGAAATTAAGTATTTGTATAATCACAGTTCTATATAAAATGATTTTTTTTATAGACTTATGTCGCACTAAATCACTATGATTTTCAACACTCTAATCGAGTTAACTAATATGTAATTATCCTTAGTCAACATATGAAATGATATTTTGTATAGTCCATAATGATGATGGAAAAATGGTGCAAAAGGCATCCATGTGGAAGGATGACAATAATGCAGGCTTCAAACACTAAGGGGGCTTCTTGTTTTCAACAACACGAACAACCCCACACCCCACACCTACAAGAAAAGCAAAATAAAGTGTAACATAGATTGAGACATCCCACCTTGAGTTTAGTTTTAGTTGGGCTACATCATCATCATTTTAACATGTTCTCAACTTATTTTTTCTAATCGAAAATTCTCTGCTCCAATATCCGTACATTATCAGTCGCCTAATAATCTTACTATAATCCTTATTCGTTTCCCGTTACATTTAAAATTTCTTACTATCATTTTTGTATAAGCAGGAACAACTATACGAAAGTCAGTTTATGTAGTTATTACTTGAAAGTCAATGTATTTCTTTCCATTATTCGACATTCGTCATGCTTTTGGGTTTTGTTTCGCATCGGCATCCATTACACATTGCTTGTCCTATCAAGAATATGTGACATAATAGGTGCTTCGAGGTGTCTAAAATTTAAAAACCAACAGGAGTTATAATTGGTTGTCAAACATACCTTTGTAATATAAGCTTATCAGTGTTTCAACAAATTATTTAATAGAATGTTGAAATATTTGCTTACGTTTGTTGTTACATACATATGTATATGAATATTATGGACCAAGTGAAACAAGTAGCAATATTTAATATGGGTTTCTTTAATTTTTAAGAAATTCAATGAATGTATTAATTCCTCCTAGAAAAAGATTTTCACTTACGACGGGTGAAAAATGAAAGAAACAAATTTCCATGGTTTGCATTTATGAGCTTCACATGTTTCTTCGAGCAGTTACACCAAATTATTTGCACCTTACTTACAATGTGTGGCACACACTTTTTTTCGATTGCCACTAGTATTTGTTAAACATAACTGAAAATTTTTGGAGTGGACAATTGTAATGTTCCCGACATTAAATTAAACTGAATTTAAATAAAATAATAGGTAAGTCTTACTAACTGTGTAATGTAAATAATAATTAATAGAACCATACCATAATTTAACCAATCATATAATCTGATTATATAATGAAAAAAAATACATAACGAATTTGTAGTATATGTATTTCTTTCATAATAATAATAATAATAATAATAATAATAAATATTTCTTTCAAGCCTCAAGGCTTCAACTCAAAAATTTCAAACCTTTTCTCATTGCTGTTTTATTAAACTGAATTACATTTTTTTTAACAAAGTTTCACCCAAAATAGAAATTGAAAATGAATGTAAAACTCATAATTAAAAAGTGAATGAAATATGCTAATTAGCATCGCCTTAGTCATGTTTAAAAGTGCATCGGACTTATATTCATTAAAATCAAAAGAATAAATTATTTCCACAATGCAAGAAAAGAACGAGTCTCAAAATGTTGTTTAAAGAAACGTTGCAGTTGCAGGGTTAAGTTCTTATGTTCTAGATAGAAAGACCCGGATTTGAACCACACATAATTTTCCTTCCCCTATCTCCCACTTGTATATAAAAATTAAAAATTAAAAAAAAAGCCGAAGAAGAAGAAAGAAAGAGCGAGTCCTGGGATGAAGCGGAAAAGATAAAAAATAATGTGGTTGAAATGCCTGCCCAGCCGGTTGTCAAGGGAAGAAAATAAAAGGAGTTATCAATATATATAGCTTTATTTATACCAAGTCACAAGAATTGCCCTAGTTTCTTTATTGCAAAGATAGTAAAAAATAAAAATAAATAAATAAAGAATAAATCACATAACCAACCAACCAAAAAAGTTGATTGATGAAGAAAGGCGTGCAAAATCTAATTAATTGCAAATACCATAAATTATTTTGTTTGTGATGGCCCTGATTTGTGCTATAGAACAAAGAGCTTAAAGACAAAATACTGCTATTCTTGCTAATTAACAATCATGCAACTTTAAACTTGGAATGATAACGTTGTAGCTACTCGTAAACGGGTCGGCCCGTTTACGAGCAGATTGAGTTTGAGAGACAACCTCTAAGTGTGTTTGGCAAGAATTTAAACTAGTTTAAATTTAATTTTGTTCAAATTTTTAATATATGACATCATTTTATTGATTTTTTTTTTAAATTGCCTAACACATTGATACGAATCACAAAGGGATGATTTTGTCAGCCAAATGAAACATGTTTTGTTAAGCCATCTAAAATTTCCGTGCATACCATCATCTCCTCTAGATCAAGAAAACATTTTCAGAGCTAAAAAAGGGGGGCAACGATATGCATTGTGCATGTCAAAAAAAATTTTTAACACCAATTATAAGTGCTCTTATGACACTTAATAGTCCCGATATCTCGCCCGACTCACACGTTAAGAGAGACATTTGGCACGTCGGTTGAGGCTACCCGCGGACGAGGCAGAGATGCACAAGGGGTGCACGAGACGGTAGCGAGGGACGCACGCGGGCAAGGTCGAATGAGGAACCGGCGTGAACGGCAAGCACGGCAGAGGGCGTGCGTGCATGGCCGAGAGGGTTGACCGCAAAGACGGCAGCACACGGGCGAGGCCAAGGAGCACAAGAGGTGCGAGACGACATCGAGGAAGGCACGGGTGCTAGGCCGAGGCAGATCTGGGCGGATCGGCACCACACGGCAGGGGACGTGTGGCAAGGCCATGAGTAGCGGCCCCGAGGACGACAGCGCGGAGCTGGCCGAATTGGACCAGAACAGTGTGGAACGTTCTAGCGTAGAACGCTCTAGAAATTTGGCTAAGTGTTGGGGCCTAATTCTAAAGGTTTTCAGCAGTGGAGATGAGTGGCAACAACGACGGTTGGAGACGACGGCTGTACAGCTGGGGCGCAAGTGGCCGAGGGGTGGCCGTGTTGCTAGAACGGTCCAAAACGACGGCTGGCGGAGAGCTGGAACGACAGCTGGAACGTAGCTAGAAAGGGCTAGAACGACGGCTACAAGTTGCTGGAACGACGGCTGGCCAATCCAGAACGACGTCTGCACCAATCAAGAATGACGGTTGTGCCAGGGGGCACACAGCTGGGCTGAAATATGCTGGCAGGAGGCTGTCGACAGGCTGGAAATGCTAGAAGACGGCTAGCAGGTGGGCTACCTTGCCACAAACGGATCCAGGCCTGGCCCATGACGTTTTGTGTTCTTGTCTATAAATAGGGGTGAACCCCATTGTAAATGAAGAGAGCATGGTAGAGAGAATATGTAGAGAAAGGCTCCTAGTATGGAGTTGTATAAGTAAGGATAAGAGAGTTAGCAAGGTACAAGAAAGAGTGAAACACTCGTTCGAGGTGGAGTGTCATTCTTGTAAACGTTGTGTTATTGTAGTGTCAATAAAACGTTCTAACGTTCTCCTAGTCCCTTTATACTTTACTCACTTCCGTTCTCAACCTTATTCGCTATACGTTTGTGGCCTTTAACATTGAGCGGTTAAGGGGACGTGTGGGACGTTGTGTGGGACAACGAGTGTAGGCTGACTTAGTGCTGTTTCTGCGTGTGGCAGAACGCTATGGCCGCATGGGTGCTGGACAACGTATCAGAGCCGTAAACCAGCCCGTGACACATTGGACACCCCACATTTGCGTCTAACGGGAGATGATTTTTATCTAATGATTATGTGATCGCATATATACATGCCACGTTTGTTATGTGCATGGTAAAATCTAATAATAATTTGTTACATATATGCTATAGACACTATTGCGCGGGAGATGTTTTTCACTATTATAATAATATATAAAAATTAATATTCATGTCTTTTATCGTATAGATAAACAATACACGTATTAGAGATGCTCTTAGCTGGGAGTGGGTATAAATGCGGGTCAACTTGAGCAAACCCAATAACCTGATCCCGGTTCAGTTGGTTGAGGGGCTGAAAAGAATTCAAAAATGAACGCGAAAACCCTGAAAATTTGACCCAAAACCAAAAAAAACCTAAAAAAAGTCGGTCCCGGGTCACCAATTTCTCAAACCGACAAGGGTTGGGTCAACTTTGTGCTTAGTCCAAAACCGACTATACCCCCCTAACGGCTCATCCTACTTTTAGCATGTCTTCTAAAAAGCTTATATAAATCTCGCTTAGACGGTATTTTTATTCGAAACTTGGACTTAATGCTTAATCATATCTTATGCTTTATCACATATTTATAGCATTTTATCACACATTGGTACACTTAAGTTCAAGGCTTAATCTCGACGCTTTTCTTCGTATTATGATTTTTAAACTATTGCTCTTAGCCCCTCAAAGTAATATCAACAACGTGGTATGTGGCCTAGCAATGGTGTTACGACTTTAACAAGTTAACATAAGATCAAACACATTATGAAGAGTGATAATAATACATGATTAATGCTCCTCCTAAATCAAAGTATTTATCAGGGTCCCCATGACATTGAAGATCAAAATTAGCATACTTGACAAAAAGATTTTGATCTGGTCTCTAATAATATTTGTAATCTCTCATTCTGTTAATATACTCATTAAGCCCTAAATAGGGAATGCATTTTATTGTAAAATGAAATTTAATCAAACTAATCACATCAACATATTTCATGTGACCCAATTGAAGCTTCAATATGACTTGGTTAGAATACGGCAAATCTTAAGGGACTTTTGGATAGAAATTAGACATGCATGGAGGGAGACAAATATGGCGGCAGATTTCATGGCTAATAAAGGTCAGAAGCAAGATGGTTTCCGTTTTGATGCTGGTCAACTGCCAAAGAAGCTTCATGAGATTGTTCGGACTGAAAATATGAATATTCCGTATATTAGAGTGATAAAAATATGAAATAGAGCTTGTTAATTTCCGCTTTCATCGCTTTGTTCTTTTTTTTTTTTTACTTTTGAGGTAGTACCTCATTTGCATGCTGAGATTGCATATCGAGCCATAGGGAAAATGTACTTGCGTGATAATTGGAAGTAAAGCTCATATGTCCCCCTCCATGTAATTTGATTTTCGATTATCAATAAAATCTATACCTCGAGTTTGGATATTTGAGCCGAGGAATTTCTTTAAAAAGAAAGGGACATATATCACGTGATCCTTAGTCCTTCCAATTTCTTGGTCCAAGGATGAAATTTTTGATTCCTCTCCATCCCAATAGCATAAGAGATACTTAGGTGCTATAGCACAACATATACGAAATTCAAAGCTAATATCTTTATTTTTCAATTGAGCAAGATATTGATCAAAACAAAAACATAATCAAGGCATAAACAGGCGTGTATAGACCTTTGCAACATTTAGGTTCTTGTATACATCGTCCTACAGTGACTAACACTACGTTAACATTCATTCTCCGTGCTTTATGCATAGAATCCTTCTAACAAGACAGAAAACGAAGATGAAGGCTCATAATGATAACACATAATGCCTGTGCATGAATTGAAATGCACTAACTTGATGAAAGCCGCAAGCGCAAAAAAAGAAAGCCTTGGGCTCTTAACTTTGGGAAAATCCTCTAATCAAAATGTCATAAACACCCGCAGTATGAGTTTCAAAACTGGTGCACCTGCTACATCCCTTCTATGTTCCCAAAATCGTCAAGCCTCATCCTTTGTTTCAGAATAAGATTCGCAAACTTTCCGCAACTTCTCCATTGCTGTTCGTATTTGATTGGATATGTTAGCATAAAGACATCTTTGTGCTGCCTCATTCAGTCCACAGATGTTTGGCCACCGGGCAGGGTTAAATGATAGATCATTAGACATGTCTACCGCCATCTTCTTCAATTTAGGAATGTCAAATTCCATTGGTTCACCAATCACCATTCTAATATCCCTATTACATAACGGGAAAAGTGGTCTTCTATTGAACATATATTTCTCAGGCATAACCTGCAAACAATAACCATGATCTAGTGTGAATCACAAAATGAGAACTGAATTGCATTGTGACACACAAAAACCAAGCTTACGAAAGCATCATTTTTCTTTAAAAAAGGATGGTACTAAGAGAAATGTAAGTAAATATAGTCATATTTTATTAGCATTCTTTGCAAGTCAGCCGCCTTTCAAGAAACCAGTAATACCAGAAGTAGAGATCAATATAAGTGAGCCATTTAAGAACTGCCTAAATGTACTGCAATAGATATTCACCGATTGATAACTTCTGAGAGCATATCTAGAAAAATACAAGCATGTGTGCCTAACAAATGTTTAGCCTGTCCTGTTGCAAGGATGTTCATATTGAATAACGTGAAATAACTATATAACATAGAGTCAACATAGAAATAAAAGTTGAAACATAACAGGAAGAAAGAATAGATTAATATAGGAAGAACCTCTATTTATGTCTCTTCTTGTTCTATGAAGTATTTTAATCCTCGTAGGTCGCACGGATTCTCTTTAGCAAGTGTATTGTGCTAGCAGTAAAACCCTTGCTAGTATATTAGACGCATGATCAAGTCACCATCACCCCAACACCCGCCCCACCACCAAAATCCATTAAAAGTTCCCCACCCCTTTTTTTTTGCTTGGGGCGGGGGGGGGGGGGGGGATGGTGTTTGGATGCAATTTGACTTTCTTCCAAGATCTCCATGAGTTATCAAGCTCAACCCATACCAGCAATACCAAATACTTACCTCCGTATTAACCGTTTCTTGAATTCAAATCCGTAAATTTTAATAAAATAGTAGATTACAGATTCTCAACAATTAAAAGAAGAAGATTACAACTGGATGCAACATTCTTCAAAAAGAGTATCAGTCATGCCATTTCCATAACCCTAAAATATAGAAAATCTGAAGGCACAAAATCCTGAATTGCAAATCTCTCTAGTAAATCCATAGTTTAAAAAGGCGAGGCGGAGGCTCGCCTCAAGGCCCGCCTCGGCATGAGGCGGTTGTCTAGTGCCTTGAGGCACTACTATGAGGCAATTTCCTCAGAGGCTTACGCCTTTGGCGGTGAGGCGTGCGCCTCTATGGTTGCGCCTCAAGGCTCAAGAGGCGTAAGTCTCTAAATTAGCATCCTATTTTGATTGTTTTATTTTTTTTATTTTTTATTTATTTATTTGTTTATTTTTGGGTTTAACAATTCAAAAATTTAACCCAATAAGTTGGAATTTGGAAGCAAGGAAGTTCGCATCATATAGATTTATCTTCTTGTTTTTCTATCGTTTCTTCTACAATAAGTTGTCACGTTTCGACCAGAAATATTTATATTCAAGAGGCATGTTACCCTGTTTCTTGCCAGCTACTCATGTTCTGTTAACTACGAGATTGTTCATAATAACACGTGATGATGTACGTACTAGAATTTTGATCAATTTATTTTTCTTTTCCTGAAATAAGTTATTTGTTTTAAAAACGTTCAAACTTATTTATATCGGTTCGTCAAGAGGCTTACGCCTCAATCACCTCGAGGCGTACGCCTTGCCTCATTAAGGAAAAACGCCTTGAGGCATATTTCCGCCTTTGCGAACTTTGAGTAAATCTTCACCTCAAGAAAGTGTTTTTGATCTTTATCTTGGAATCTTGTTGCTCCAGAAATTAATCAATCTCTTACCCTTTCAAAATATAATCTTAAAGTCCATGTTTTCCTTTTAGCAGTTTTAGGCAAAAAAGTTGGAAGAGCCATTCTTCATTTCCTAATTCCTTCAGAAACCATAAGTTCTGTTAACTTAAATCTACTAATTGGAAACCATGACTTCCTGAATAAGATCGGAAGAGCACATTTACAAGCATAAAAAGCATAGGTTTTTCTGACATCATCAAGCTAGCCAAACTCAGGAAAGCTGGATTGCTTTTAACAGTTTGCTGAAGGAGGGGGTTTCTATGCATTTCGGAAGAACTGTTACAGAAGACTGTCACAGTATCTACTTTGGGCCTTTAAAAAAATGTGGATGAAAATCAAAGGCAGTAACACCTAAAAAAACTTCATTAACTGATGAATTTAGAATAAGCAAAAAAGAAAGAAACAGAGACCCCCAAAACAAAGGTCCCTAAACAGTAACAGATTATCAGGATTCCATTTTAAACTTGGACAGATTATTTTGTTAGGCCAAAAAAAAAAAAAAAAAAAAGTAACTGATTTACTAATCTCTGTAGTAAATTGATTGACGATGTTCCATGAATACCTTTTCAAAACCACGATGAACAATTGGCAGAACTATTGGCGTTACAGGGGCACGGACAATGAGACTGGCAGTTCCCCATTTCAGTCGTCGTATTGGTGCATCTTCCTGACGCACCTTCCCCTCTGGAAACGTATGCAACTGTTCATGTGAGATAGGAAATAAAAAAAATTTAGAACATCTATAGCCTCTACTCTTGATTAGTAGTCATATTTTCGAGTTTCAAAACCAACCAAGTTCTTTAGGCGATTAATATCTGCAATGAAAAGAATAAAAAGAAGAAGCTTGTTCGCCAGTCTTGATACCTATGAAGTCAGAATATTTCCCTTTTCTCCAGTTCGTTTCCAAGGATACCTCAAAGTGAGTCCAATCAAAATTGAATGCCATGTGACCATTTGAAGTCTTGTTTAGTTTCTCCTATTTCATCATCTTTTGACTTCTTGTAGTGGAATCACGTCTTTTATTAAAGTTATTTGATATCTTGCAAGATAGATCCCAATTATCCAAGTGATCTTTCATTATTTGTCCTAAAATGATACCGCTTCCACTCGTTGATCATTATATGAAAAAAGGTAAAACTAGGGATGATACAACACCAACTAACCATAAAATGAACAAAAAATTAGTCAATGTCAAATTTCATGTACATTATTTAA
This sequence comes from Nyctanthes arbor-tristis, assembly GCA_963692815.1. Lineage (NCBI taxonomy): Eukaryota > Viridiplantae > Streptophyta > Magnoliopsida > Lamiales > Oleaceae > Nyctanthes > Nyctanthes arbor-tristis. Next base: position 20,317 of record CAVNYN010270207.1, read on the forward strand.
ATAAGGTTGCACAATAGTTCTCATGTTGCACTCGGACACCTTTTGAGGTGCCAGTACGAACTCGATATTGGGCTTGTTAGAGTTGAAGTGAGTAGAAGGGAAGATGGAGCAGATATTTAGATAATCAAGTTTTATGTTTATTTGAGAAAAGATGTTCCTTGGGCAAAAATGGTTTATATTTTTAGTGAAATTTATAATTAGCAAGCAATTAATCAATACATATTATTCGACATGCCATTAACTCAACACGTAAATGCTTCAATAAGCACATCAATATACATAAAACAGATAAACCAAGATAGGGAAGAAAAGAATTAAGATTACATAGCAGCAATTAATTGACTATTGATCGCTGACAAAAATCTTTTGGAAGCTAAATCAGCAGATAATAGGATTTTGCAAGAAAAAATGCAATGTAAGTTCTTTAATATCAAAATAATAAGTATGGCAGTAAAAATAGTACCCAATCTCCATCACTCAAGCGATCAAGGGCTTCGTTCATGTGCTCTTGATAGATTCCACCTCCCCTTGTTATAGGAATACATTTCCCTGCAGATTTCAAGGTTGCATGTGTGAGACACGTAAAAGAAGTAACAATCTCTTAGCAAATCTAAATTAAATGTGACCAGCAAATCCAAATGAAATTGTAACATTAAAGAGGGCGGGGGGAGGGGGGCGAGAGAGAGAGAGAGAGAGAGGGAGGGAGGGAGGGAGATTTAAATAAGTGCGTCTATAACATAATAACCTATGTGTCCCCCATCAAAAAAAAATATGGTGCTAGGCCTAGCCCCCTTTTCAGTAGATGGGATTAGGATGAAAGGGCTTTCTTTCATTAACATCTAATAAAGGTGCATAGCTTCTTTGAATGTCCTACTGAATGACTACAAATGACACCACCAATAGTAAACAGCACCATCGATAGTTTAATAATCCCAATATTTACAAGACTATTGTTACCGTCTAACAAAATTGAACTGTGAGGTCCAAATTTGATTGTGATGACTCTCATACTGATGCAAATATTCTAACAGAATATTATGTTGAAGAGAGAGACTGTCCATTCAAATGTTAATTAGTTGCTCAAATAACGATTCCCTTCCACACGGTATGTGTTACTCTGAACCGATTAAAAAGTTAAGGAGAAGTTTGGTACACTATCATGAGATTGATCACAACAACACAACAGTACCTCAAGCTACTATCTTCTCTATTTCTGATCTTGTTCATTTCAGCATAACCAACGTAGATGGTCTCAATTTTCAGTTGGCCACAAAAATATTTCAAATCCGATTTTCCTTACATCTTTGGTTAGCTAAAAGCAGCATAAATACCCGCCCTTTTGTTCTTTTTCCATGTTTTAGTAGCTCGTTGTGGATCAATAGCATACTCATTTTATGTGCCTTGGCAACAGCATACTCAGTGTGGATCAAGAGCAATAAAGCATTTCCCAATTCTAACAAAGTGGCTATATGAGATAAAATATTTTGATATATTAACTCATGCTGATTGAGTTTAAGTAAATAATAAATGGGACCCTATTAGTCATTTATCATAGCATCAATAGAACCCCCTAAGTATGAAAAAAGAGCTCAAAAGAAGAAAACATTTACATACCAAGCCGAAAAAAATATGACAGCACTGTTTTCTTAAAGCAAATATCTTCTGCTGCTAATACCCATCTCCCCAATTTTGCATCTGTTGTAGGAAAACCCTTGAATCCCCACATTAATGGATCATCCAACCTGAAGTTGTGGAAACGATTGCAAATGTAGTTATTAGCAATCATCAATACTTACAACCAATATTTAATAATATCAAGAAATTAACTCACTAAAGAAGAGAAAATATTCTAATTGCAGCCTGAAGATTCTTACTAGCCTGCGTTTCTCATTCAAGCTAAAATCATTAACCAAAACTACGAAAGATATGAAATCTTCATAGCATAACTCAATAATGTAAGTAACACAAGCAACTTGAATTGGGAGAATCACTAACGTGGACATGTGATTGCTGACGGTGAGGAGAGGCACGCCAGGTGGGCGGGATTGTACTAGGCGGATGAGGGCGTCGGCGTTGTACACGGTAGTTTTGTTGCACAGATTGGACACCGCCTTGGCGAATGCTCCCGCCGCCATGAATATCATCTTCCGGGGAATCCCGCCCAGGTGCTCGGCTCTAGCAGCCCATTGCATCGTCCTCACACCCCACCCCATCCGTTACCGGGTGAGAGGTGCAGCTGTGGCCCTTAACTGTGAGCTGAACGCAATGGGGGAGAGGGGAGGCCGGCTGCCGGATATCACTAAGGGAGAGAGGGGCCGGTGGATCGGGTAAAAACTCGGGAGATCAAAAATGCGGGTGGGGCCCACAGAAAACTTCTTGTTGTGGGGTCGGTGGGAGCAGGGATTGCTTCGGTTTTGGCCACCTCTTTCCTAGTGAAGTAGCCACATGGAGGTAAATTTTTGAAGCCTTATCATTTCTACAGAAAAATAGTAATATTTGCCCCAGGCAACAATTGATTCTTTTATCCAATTCATTTTTATCATACTTGTTATATCTTTGTGGCGTAAACTGTTCGACTCCCTAAGTTCCACCTAAACCACCTGATTATCGTTCACGGCTCCTAAATACTCCTTATCTCTCAAAAAACAATCCACTTACTATATTAAACATACACATTGGAAATATTTCAAACTAATGAGACATAAAAATATATATAAAAAAATAAAATAAAATTAAATATTCTCATCACATTACTTATCAATTCTTAATCCGTGTAAAAATACCTACCGTACTATCTTTATAAGATAGAGGTATTACTACGAGCAATATATACAATAATACAATGCAAGGAAAAGCTCACTGAACCGCATATAGAAACAACAATGTTCGGAAGAAATGTCCTGTCAATTTTAGTTTACGACATACATTGACAAAGGAAGGTTCTGGATTCTTGGTCGAAATCCATATGCTTAAGATGCTAAATAAGTTCATTTTCGCTAAAAGACATTGTCATTGCAATGAAATTGTATATAAACAGTGCTGCACATCAAAACGAAGAACAGGCCACATCCTATGAGGCCATACATAGAATGCATAAACGAGCATCTTCTAGGCACTTAAGTAGAAAGTTGGGATCCAGGATCTTGAGAAGCGCATCCCGTCTCTCAATCTTCAAGTGACCCTATAGATGGGAGTCCAACAAGATCCTGGCCATCGGTGTTATTTATCCTTTCGCTTGCACTCCGACTCAGGGATCGAGCCTCTTGTTCTCCCAGTTTCTGCACATCCTCAGGAGAGAGGATCTTGATGTACCAGACATTATTAACAAATGCCCTGTAAATTTCACAATGCATGGTCAGTTTCAACTTTCAAGTAAGTCATTTTGCAAGATCTCAGGTTACCATTTAGGTGGCTGACTTGTGATGAGACAAAACAGAAACTGGTAGATGCAAATAAGTTATATCTAGGTGATACAATATGGGAAAACTGAAGCTTGAAGGCAACTGAGTGCTCAAGAACGGAGACTTACTCCCATGGATCGTCTCCAAGGAGAAGCACATCGTTCTCCCTATCAACGAATACAAGCTGCCAGCCTGATCTTTTTGGGTCTTCAAGCAACCCTTCAATCCCGAACATCTGACCTAATTCTCGACGCAGCTCTTGATAGCTGCTGAACCGGCCAATGTCCAGTGATCTACCAACCGACCCTGATTTATAAACCTGCTCAAAGAACAGGAAAATGAAAAAGAAAAATTAATATTTACTCTCCTAACAAAAGGTATAAACATTAAGAAGGACAAATACACCATCAAACTAACACCTTAACAAAGGTTGGGGCTGATTGGTCCACTTGTCCTGTATTATGCAACAACTCAGAAGAATCTTGTGCATAGCCATACATAGGACTCTGGAACCCCGAAGCCCCCATTTGCATAGAGGACATTTCAGCATGAACTGAAGAAGTACCGATAGTAGACACAACAGTTGGAAGCAAAAGACCGGTAGTGTCAATATTAGTTCCAAAAAGAGAATGATTCTGAGCATCCAAGCTACATGTTCCCTGTTCACCAGAAGCATCTTTTCCTGTATATTGCGGCAATGATGTGGAATTGGAGCAGTTCCTATTAGGTGACTGAGAGAATTTTGCCGCCCAGGATTGTTGAGGTGACTGCTCTTTGAGTATTGACTCATCAGGTCTAGAGAAACTCAAAATATTTCCGATCTCCCTTCGGAACAAAGTGTACCCAGCATATTCTGCATTCCAGGAGCAATTGATCCCACAAATTTACTATTCGAATTTGTGTAATCTGATTTTGTAAAAGAAGGGGAAGGGATGTCAGATGGCTGCCTCTGTTGAAGCTGATCCCGCTGTATTAAAAATGATTCCCGATAATTATGCCGTTGATGTTCTTCAGATGCATTATTGACTTGCTGTGGTGTTGGCCTCTGCAAATTATCTGACAGCATTTGGGTTTGTGCAGGAAGCATATGAGAAGAAATTGATGGCTGGACTATCTGCTGGTGCTGTGACAAGGGATTATGGCTGCCTGCATGTTGAAGATACTGAACAGGCTGCTGTTGGAACTGCATGAGTTGGTCTTTCGGCAAATCTCCGCTTCCACAGTGTTGCAAACCTGCCGTTAGCATTGCTTGGTATTGCTGATTAAGATCATTCCGTAGGAGCGTTTGGTCAATTCTCTGCTGCATCCATGGAAACATGCCGACAGACTGGAAATTCATAGAATTGAGTCCTTGCTCACCGGTTTCACCTCTCATCCAAGCCATGCCATTTATTGCTTCATTACTGCCATCTGTAAATGTATCACAAAGAAAACAACTTAATAATATAAAAGGACTGAAGACTATATGTTTTATTAAAATACATTAAACAGACAGTGAGGGACTACTGAAAATATCAAGCAAATATAGAGAGGGCATGGGCTTTTTTAGCCTTTATCATTTTGGTATTTACTTTTGCATAAGCATTAATTTCATTTTCCCACTGGAGAGTACATTGAATTATACATAGAAGATCAGCATAGAAGAATAATTAAAGCATTAAGATAATATGTCTAGGATACCAGAACACGTATACTGCAAAAAAGACAAGTAAGCTAAAATAAATCAAACTCATGTCTTGTTTTAATGCTGAAGATAGAAAAAACATCTTGATCATGAAGGAAAGATCACTGTACTATTACAAATACCGGAAATGTGTAGCATGGCATTCCTGTGTGCACTAAAAGAGCACTTGGAGTTTCTGCAGAGGATTATGAGTTGACCCCCCAGTCACCAAGATCCTTCATCTCATCTTGTTCAATGGTTAATTTTAGTATTTCATATTCAGAAAATGGAATCAGTTCCCAGGTCACAGATCACATATCGAGTTTCATCACACTTGTTCATTTCATGAGTTCCAGGTCCTGGTACCAGAAAGAAAATCACAGGTGTTTCTTTGTCCTCCATGGAATAAAAATGTTCAATCAAAATCTCAAAGAAACACCGTATGGTTGAGTCCTCCATGGAATAAAAATGTTCAATTAAAATCCCAAAGAAAACACTGTATGGTTTTGATTTTATTCTCACTCAAAAATTGATTTCCATCCACACATTTATTCATTCTTACTTTTCAACTGCACATTCTCCCAAAAAAAAAAAAAAATCACTTTTCAGAAAATCAATTCTCAAAAAATAAAAATCATACATCCCTTTAATTTAAAATTCTGGCCTTCATATCCTTAATTCATCTTGCAAGGTAGTATGTGGTAGAAAACTTTCTTAATACTTAAGTTGTGAAGCTAAACTTTTTTTTCACTGTGAATTAGGACCAATATACGGGGAATATATGGGGAAGCTGGCACCGCTCAGTTGATGATGGCCTTCAATTTCCATAAAAGAATTTTTGAAAGCCAAGTTAAAGACAGGAAGAATGTCCCTAGGGTTTGTGAGGCTCTTTTTCGTTTTTAGAAGGAAAGACAAAAAAGTTCTGACATTTGAAGTTAGGAGATTACATACCATCTCATTTAAAGCACATGCTAATAGAAAGGGTACCACTTGTATTTATTCAAAATTTATCTTCAACATGGCATCTTAAGATGAATAAATTTATTGTGATGACACTTTGAATCCAAATAATTTAATTTCAAATGTGTGCAACAGTTCTACTATGACATATGGGTTTTCTGTTGTCATTACTTTTTCGCATATAATCTTACCACCCAGTTGATTTGACAAATAATCAAATTCAACAAAGCATTTCACTTGACCCATTAAAGATCTGCTTCACTTAGAGCTTGTTCTTGGTAGCTTTATAAAAAGCAATAAATTTATCAAATCAATACCAACCACATATTTCTCCACCAAAAAATAAATAAATACACAAATTTTCACACTTCCCAATTATCTTTCTTTTGATCTCCACCACTCATTCTCCTATAAATCAAATTTTCTTTTACATAAAGCTCTCAAAAACAAGCTCTTATTTTACCTCAATATAATTTGCCTGTTATAAGGGGCAAAAACAATTAATGAGAATTAAACACCCACTAAATGAGTCAAACACAGTTGCCACCAAGCTAATTTTCAAGACATTCTTCCTTCACCAACAAGAAGCAAAAAATTAGTATATATCAAACTAAAACATAAAAAGATTTGCTATGATGCCTCCAAGGTTGAAAACCTTTCAATATGAACACACAACGCTTTAGATCGGAAGCAGAAAAGGAAATTAAACTAAACTAGTTCAGTATCAAATGGTGCACTCTTATAAATGTTGAAAGAAGTGCCGATGGCTGTTTCATAATATGCTTCACCAGAGGTATACGATTACCTTTCCAAAAAGTTGTAATGCAGATTTGGAGGCAGGAAGTATACCTTGAAAAGATGATCCACCTGAATACCATGGTCGTTTCAGCCTGAGAGGAAATAAAGAGGGATACATTGGAAATGTTGTCAAGGGTTCAATTTCCCACAATGATACGCGTGGCTGCCTCTCGCCTGCTGTGGATTCATCCCAACCAACCTACAAAAATAAATATATAGGTGACAAGAGACGGTAAGTTATAGGTGTCAGCTAAAGACACTATATTTATCCAAAGCTTTAGGCAGGGGATTGGTAACTATATTACTGGTAGAGTGCTTGAATCGCATTTGCACATGTTGAAGATAAAATTATTCAACAATGCACATTTGTTCTAATCTAACAGCATAAGTTTTTATATCAAGTGCCTCAACATGGTATGTAGTGTGAACTGCGGCCTATTCAAAATGTTCATGTTCGACATAATATTTAAATCGATATGCATTCGTTTGACGTCTTAAACTCTGATATTAAGTGGTTCAACAGTAAATATGAATTACAAAGAAGTTCATTTTCATCAATCAACTGCAAAGGAAATAGACGCTCAATAATAGGGTTATGGAAGCCACAGTGAACTGAGTATCTAAGTAATAAATTTCTTTAAATTGATAAAATAGATCAAGAATAAAATATTGACAAAAATAAGAATAATTAAATGGATACCATTTAAGAAGCACGGACACGTGACAAAGAAAAATGTGACACCACGACCTATTAATTTTTCTAGATAGGAGGACACCAAAACGTCACGAACATTGATTTAAGTAGCTCAAAATTTAGCAAACCAATTCTATTTCAAAATAAAATTTGGTCAAAACTAATCGTATTGACATATCACATGAGCCCCACATGTACTACACAAATCTCCATCATTCATTTTCAAGAAAATTACTTCTATTTCAAAATAGATAGATTGCTAACTGGGGGTGTGCCTTTGATTTTATACTAAGCCCCATTAGCGATCTATTTCTATTTTAAAATATTTTAAAATAGAAATTGAATGATGAAGATTTTTGTTAGTATATGTTCTGCGAGATATGCAGATGTCGTCAGTTTGATCAATTTCCTTATACTAACCCTAACCCCCCACCCCCCCCCCCCAACAAAAAAAAAAAAACCCAACCAAAAAAACAAAAATAAAATTAGGAATTTATTCCTATTTGAATAGAAATTGACTAGCGGAGACTTAGGTTGGTACACGTTCTACAAGATATGTTGATATGATCAGTTTGACCAATTTCTACTTCAAAATAGAATAAGTTTGCTAATGGTTACTTTTTTAAATGTACAATATAAGATATGTCGTGTGGAGCACTTGAATGAAGAATGTGCCTAGAGAATCCCTCGTGTGTTTGGAAATTTAAATTTAAAAAAAAATATATATAAAGAGTAGGATACACGGGCATGCAGCTCTGGTATCATTCAGTGTCAAAAAGAATTTCTTCGTCTACCATGACATAATACTTGTCATTGTAGACGTCTTGCCATAAAGAGTGTTTCGTGCTTCAAGATACCATGATTGTTATAGAGAATACATCAAGGCGATATATTCAAACGCAAAATATTGGTATCTAGGTTGGGATGGTAGTCGCATGCAGCCTTTAGCCATTTGATGACGGAAGTTCTCATTTTTTCAATTCTCACTTCTTTGAACACACAAAACAAGTTTAACCTAAGCTGGAGACCCACAATTTCGCCATTGAGTTAGACCAAGAACAAAATTCTTGGTCAAATAACAGCAAAATTGAAGCTACTGAAAGCTTCAATTGTGAATTGACAGCTTCAATTGTGAATTGACAGTGAGATATTAGTTCTCTGATATGTTGCTTGTACTTCCACATTTAAAGAAGTACCTGAGTTAGACACTTGGCTATGGGATAAGGGTATGGGATCCCTTTTAGATCCTTAAGTCAAAAGAAAATTCTTTACATCATTTAAATCAAAAGATCCTTTGTATCCCCAAGAATGAAAAAAAAACCATTAAGTGGTTGTTTGATTCTCATTATTTGAAACCAATTATAATGAGAAATTATAATGAGATGAAATGAGATCGTGGAAATTTAATGGTAGTTTGAAATGTGTGGTTATAGTTGAACAGTTGTTAAATCAGTGGTCAATAGGTGAAATTATAATGTAGATGTATAATGAGTATCAAACAAGCACTAAAATATTCCATTTCAAAACTCAATTTTGAAGTTTATAAGACGAATTCATTTACTTTTCCTAAAATTTGGATCCCTTTCTTAGACGCATCCTCATATCCTAGATTTGAAGAAAAGGATCCAACACCTCGATATCCATCCATACCGGACACCCATACCTAAGTCCGAGCAACATAGATTCATTGAATGATCTTTGCACAATACCTTTGTTTAACGTGCTTATCCTTGTCCTGAGTTCAATATCACAGAATAATGGTTGGTCGTATATATGGAAGTGGGTTCAAGAAGTATTCTTAGTTGCCATATTTGTATTTTCTCTCACTTCATTTCTTATAGAGAGCCATGATCATCAGATTCTAATTGGCTAAAAGAAAACATGTAAAGGTATTATCTCCATTGATGTGGTTAGCATTATCGAGATTCATGATTCACCATAAGTATATAAAGTATAACCATCATCTAAAAGAATTACCTAGCCGGGCTAGTGTAGGGTACATGTGGAAGTCACCTCAAAAAATGCAAGTCTACTAGATATTTGTCGAGGCTTGTGAATGAGTAGGCCTCAAGGAGCACGTCTCATTAATCAAGACGCATGCCACTCCATTAAGTGTTTTAGACCATAATTTTAAAATTACTAAAAATCACCAAACAAATTAGAGACTTAACCTAAATAAAAAAGAAGTGAAATGGTGATGACATTTGTTTTCTAAAATCGCACAAATATAACAAATTTGACGCGAATTGACGATATTTATATACTCCGATCCTAAAAGACCTTTCATCTCTTTCCAACACATCTAGCCAGCATCCCAGCCCCTCCAAACACCACAATGGAGTAGTTCCATCCCCTCTACCACCATAAAGAGAAGCACATGGCACCTTTTACCGGAAAATTCAATAAATTTCTCATGAGCAAGCCATGCCACCCTATTTTACCCCAACCTAAAATAAATTCTTACAAACCACAGAATCATCTAACAAACTTGTTTCAACGGCCAGCGGGAGTGGTAGCAATTTGGAGATAAAGATTTGTCTGTGGAAATCACAATTTGTCCAAGTAGAGATGGTTGTGATTTGCCAATATCTGGTGCTTATAAAACCCACATCAAGTCATGATGGGAGAAATAGAGAATTAGTTTAGGAGAATTGAGAATGAGAGGACTATTTTTCTTTTTTGGTTATAATCATCTTTCTATTAAGTAGCATATGTGCCTCAAGTTTGTTACGATCATCTTTCTCTAATCTGTTGATCTCATTCTTAAATTTATTTGTAATTGATTATTTATTTCTACATATTTTCATTTGCTCACAGCTTTGAAGATTGAGATCAGTATTAGAATAAACTGATTTCAAATTGTGACAACGAGCTTGAAAGATGAAGCGGTGGTTTGGATGGTTCAAGGTGGCGATGGCTTTGAAGATTGTCGTGCTTGTGGTAACACATTAAAAGATGGAGACGGTAGTTTGATTGGTTTCAAATTTTAAAGGGAGGTTGGCGGTTATTTTTACACTCGGGCAAAGTAGCTTTTTGATGATTTAAGGTAACTTTTCGCTGTAAAAGTCTCGAGAAGACATAGATAAGATCTTCTCCAAATCCAATTCTCCCAAAATCTTATATTCCAATCAACAGGCTATGACTATCTTTGTATATAAGATGGATATTAGGGAAACATGAAAACTTTTTACTTGTGTCATGCTTCAGACCAGCCATTTATTTGCTATTCATCCTTTCTTGTTTAGTGCCTCCCACACTCTTATTTTGCAAATTCCCCAAGAAGGGTTCTAAATAAGTAAGTGAACAAGTCACTTTCTACCTATCGTTTTGTTTTCTTCTTGTAGGGAGAGGTTGGACGGTCTGGCAAATGCACAATTTCATTAAATGAGTAGCGGGGACTTCAATTTACATCTTCTCCAACATTGTAATGAGTTTTCTGAGATTTCATGTACACCATAAAGCAAATAGATAATTTACTATCAATTATGTCCTAATCTCTCCTCTAGTTATGCTCTCACATCACTCTACTGTTATGCTAATAAATCAATACGACGATGACTATCTATACTTGTTGGACCACTTGATCTAAAAGTTAGTTTAGAGTGCATGTCATTTATACCTGTTAAATCTTGTCCTAAACAACAATCAGTGTGTTGAGTTTGGACAAGAGCGGTCAATTTGTTGTTGTAAGAAGCCCTTTTATCGAATCAATTAGAGGAAGGATAACTGCTTATTGAATCAATAGGATGAGTGTGACCACCAAATTCATCCTGTTAGTATAGGAATGAACCAAGTCAGGAATATGTACAGTACAGAAAAGAATTATTGAACCGCCCACATGAACATCAGTCACAGCACCTAGCAGCCAAAAATGAAGCCTTCAAGTAGTGTAACATCGAGCTTTTACCCAATCTCTCGGCGGTAAAGCTTAAAAAAGTCTTTGATATTTTTGAATAAGATATGATTCTTAATGGGATTAGAATTTTCCTACTTTTACAAATACTTTTTTCTCTTAATTTAAAGATTAACTTTGAAAATCAAAGTTCCATTCTTCATATATAGGGTAAGAACCCCCAGTAGAGACCAATTTGATAAAATTCAATAGATTTTTAGGTTTGACAGTGTCGTCAACCTATAATTCTGATTAAGGTTATGTTGTATGAACTACAATGCCCTAAAAAGGATAGATACAACTCATCATGTACAGCCAACCATTGCATGGTAAAAATGCCACATAAAAAAATTAATAATAATAAATAAATAAAATAATAATAAAAAGAGTGGTGCCGGAAACATACAACACAAAAATTAAAATTGTATCCGGAACCAACAGAGAAAAAGAAAGAGAAAATGAGCAGTTACAGCAGAAGATAAAGGGAAGCAATTGCTCATACACAAGAATAAATTGGGAACTTCTCAATCGATGCCACGGTTTATCATTTTTCTTATTTTTAATTTATTTATGTTATCCTAATTTTCTCTAAAAAAAAGTAGAGAACTTGTTCATCCAATCCAGTTGTCTTATTATCATTTAAATTTTATTTTCATGTGGTAAGGCGTTGTGGTCTTCTTTTAGAAATTTGAAGGGAATGACTGACAGCTTGCTTGATTTGAAGTTTTTCATCAAAATTATAAACGTGGCAAATCCATCTTTCAGCTCCTCATAGACCATGATAGCCCATCGACAAGAAATTACTGGAAAATCTCACTTATAGCCTCCAATGCTGATTCTTGTGTCAAAACAAACTAGGTTCATTTCATTATTTAGCCAAAGATTTCTGGTTTGTGAACAACATTACATTTTCACTTGTTAATCAGTAGAAGGAAAAGCGGCTCAGGATTCTACATTAGCTTCCCTATGATGCTTAAAGTTCAGCAGCCAATTCTCCATACTAGTCAAAAGTAAGATGGAATTTTGATTTCGATCTCAATAAATATCCTTCCAGAAAGAGCTCCATTATGTTGCCCAAATAGTGAAAGGTCATTATTAACTGACGGCCACCTATCATTGACTTGAGTTTTACCTAAAGTACATTTTTCCTTTATTTTGAAATTTCACCAAAACTAGCAATGTGGAATATATAGATCCAGATTTTATTTGCAAAAGGAAAAACAAAAATATCCAACTCTCTAAGCTAAGCAAGAAAATTTAGACAAAATGAAAGACTTCTGCAGATATTTGTTAGACTTCCATGAGCAAGACAAAATAAAAATTATAGCAAAGGCTTTCAGCTCTTTAAATACAACATTATGAGCAGTGAAGAAAACACAGAAAAGATTAACATTATAAGAAAAATACTTGACAACTATATCATGTGCAGTAAAGGCACATCTTGTACCTTGACAGAACGCCAGTGAGAGTTTGGCCAACGAACAGGATCTAGGTCACCAATGCCAGTAATTGTGCCCATGTATCTGGACATAGAATCATCCAAGAATAAGATCAAAACATCCAGAAAAAGAAAGAACATTGAACCATGTTATAGGAGAACTCCTACCACATACCAGTTCTACTGATATTTTCTCATAGAACTAAGTCATAACAAATTAGTATTCCTCCACATAACACAGATTTTATAGAAGTAATCCATTTATCCCTGTATTAGTGGGCGTTTGGCTACCATTAAATTTATAATTTACCATCCTCAGGCAGAAACTAAATGATAGCAAGCTGTGATTTAGCAGAGTTAACATTTGTGAAACGCCAACACCATAATGCAAGAAAACTATCAATACGGGGTAAGTTTGCCTTCTTTATATCCAAGATGATATAGTTCTCTATTCTTCACTGCCAAGATGGTGAGCTGTTACCTTATCGAATACACAAGATGTTTAATGATCACAATAGGGAAAAAAATGTCATATTGGAAATTAAAGTGTTCTTATACCTGCGAACACTGGATTCCTCAGTTTCAAATAGCATCCGGAAACGCATTCCAACAGAAACACGTGTATGATAAGCAGCTTTGATGTACTTCGAAAGAGGAATGACAAATTCAGATGGACTAGCCCTGATGCCACGAGCGTGTCAGCAAAAGCAAACAAAATATATAATAGAGTTTATTACTTTTTATTAGCCACCTTGGATTATAAAATATTGTGAAGCAGCTATTAGTAGAAGCAGCATGAGCAGCAGCAGCAAGCAGTCCAATGTGCATACTGTCACTTGAAAGAACAGATGACGGCATCACAGTTTGTGGCCGAGTGGCACGACGAATACCCAAAAGGAGCTGGTTTTTCTCATTCCTGAAAAAGAATTAATGGCGTACTCAATTAGAAAAATGGCATCAAGAGTTTGCGAGAAAATTGAATCTGACACTGGAAAACACAAATTGTAGATGTTACCAGATAAAGAGAACCGAATCTCCAGCAACAAGCCTTTTGGCACTGACAAATACGCTCCAGCCAGTTGTAAGCAAATGCCTCTTAGGCTGGCCTGCATGGAAAGATATAGGAAATGAAACGTAAAAAGCGAAAAAAAATAGACATGCACAGAAATAGAGAGAGAAAAGGGCACAGAAATACCAACCATCTCGTAGGTTCCACACCAAATATCATTAACCACAGTAGCCAAGGTTTGTGGAATGGTTTGAATGTTTTGAAGATTTACCCACACTTACAACAAGAGATTGCATTGTTCGATTACTTTCTATTGGTTTGATTTTCTTCGTTTAGTTAGTTATTAGATAAATATTATGCGATATTCCATCAGAAAGTTCTGTCATATGGAAAGTTTTCCACTTTAGTTAATCATCTAACCTTCCTTTTGGCTAGGAAAAATCTAATCTAGTTAGTTCTTAATTTTTCTCCTTAAGTAAGCATGTTCCAGTTATTCCTGTTGATCATGGTTATCAGATGTTATGCTTCTGTCAATCCTGCAACAGTCACCAGGTCATACGGTGGGTTACTGCTTGAGATATTACGCAAAATCTAACTTAATGAAGTAAAATAATTTTGGGAAGAGTTGAAGTTTAAAATTACTTGTCAATAATTGTCAATATAATACTATTGATAATGTAGAATACTTTGTCACGTAAAAGTCAGCATTGTATTTTATAATATTGAACAATATGGAATTCTACAACTACAAGGGGTAACATAATGTAAGACCAGAAGACAAAAGAAGAACATACCTCGGAAAATATGCCTGAACTTCCACTCAACATCATGGAGATCCCTCGCAATGAGTTCTTGTGCAGGTGGTGTCTGTGAGAAATCCTGAGGCACCAAAAGGAAAGAGTGGAAGTCATTTTTAGGAAAAGCTTCCTACTTGTATTTGAGAAGGTTGAAAAGAGGCAGAGTCACTAAGACAAGAGCTAGGTAAGCAAGCAAGAAGGAGAGGCTAGAAGTTCAAATAAAGAAAAAATTGCCGAAGTAGGCAAAATGATAATATCATGGGAACACAAATACCAAAGGAGGAAACACTTTCTCAGCAGCACGTCGAGGAACAGAGAAACCTCCATGTGTGCTAGTATCACTTGCAGTCAATGTCTTGCAAAAGTAATTTGTGGGCTGGCTGGTTGGAGTTCCCAACTCCACCGGTAGATATGTATCTTTTTGTTCTTCCTACACTTACCACATTAAAAGTTAGTTCCATGATCAATTTGCAATGAAAAATATAAGGGCGTTCAAAAAGCATCACAAAATTTCATCTATTTTGAGAATACCGTAGTCAGGGGCTGGAGTGTCATCTGAGCATACACTTCATCTGTCTCAACATCTGCCTGGATTTAAAAAAAATGAAAGAAAAGAAAAGAAAAATGAATCCTCTCAGGTCTAAGAACTCTCAATAAGGGTCAGTTCACAACAATGACATAAGAACAAGCAAAATAAAAAGTTGAAAAACTCACATGCATCGTGACATTGTGGAGTTGACAGATCAACTGGGGAGGCAAACTTGGGTAATTTGGTATGTGGGCGTCAACTTCTTTATTTGTAGTGGCCGCAACCTGACAAATATTTTCAAGAATGGTATGTTACATACTGCATAAGCCGAGAAACTGCAATGCTTGGATAGAATATCATCGTAATTAAACATACAACAAAGAGAAAGAGTTCAATGAATGATTACGAGAGACCTGCTCACTATGTCCCTGAGGGAAGTAAACCACACGGCTCCCAATTGTCGGCAGGGACACCAGAGGACCGGCACAGGCGTGCCAAAGCTCAGAGTTCAAGCACTTCTTCTCCCCTTTCATAAAGCACCGTCAACAAACAATTATCCATCAGTCACAATTTAAGCTAAATTATTCATCAAATTCTCTTATTTTTGCAATAAAACTCAGTTTGAGATTTTTCATTTTTCAAGACTACAAAAAGCACCTATTTAAGAAAAAAAAACCAGTGGAAAAAGGTAACACATAGGAGACATAACAGGTACCTTCATGCGATTGCTGACCCATCCCTGATGGTGAAAGCTTCATATTATATTCAACTTTTCACTTAAATATATGATCAATAATATAATGGCAAGGCTACAGTTGTACTCAGCAACAGAATTATAATATAAATACTAAAAATGCTAACCCTTACTTGCAATCCCAAAAATCTCAAACCCTAAACCCTCACTCAATTTCACCTCCATTCCTTCTCCTCTCTTCTCCATCTTCCACTTGCCCAACTCAAATCTACACATGCATTTCAATTCACTAGAGAATACCACCAATTTCAAAAAGAGACATCAAGAAACAAAAAGAAGAGATCAGTAGAGAAAACCCCCCTATTTCAACACATCATCACTAAACACTCCAAATCCAAGAAAATCAGCCCAACTCAAACAGCTTCTGCTTCTTCAGCAAAAAACCCATAAATATGATAAAAGAATCCCTTTCGTTTTCTTCGAATTTCCCAACAGGGTACTCGAGCTGCAGTCAGCTGAGGCTGAAAGTTGCAGACTTTCCTTCACCAATCACTATCCCTGAACTTTTTTCACAAGAAAGAGAGTGAAGCAGAGTGGTTTTCTTCTCTTTTATAGTCCACCCGACCAAGGTCGACCTGATAACAGCCACCCACCACAGAAGGATAGAGCGCGTATCTGATACTGTGTCTTGCTGATACTGTGCATATGGCTCAGTCCCTCTCTATCTCTCGCCTGATCCCGGAAAAACTGAATTAACACCGTTGATCAAACCGTATGGAGGAATCTTGACCATTAATGGGAAAATGACTTGACAGGAAGCATGTGCCACCATCTTTCAGGGGTCGTTGTCAGCGTACGGACATCAAAAATATTTACATATGACAATCAATGAGCAAAAAGAATTTCTCACGATAAAATAAACGTTGTACATTGTGCTTTAAAGATTGTATTGTGATCTGGTGATAGTACAATTTGGTGTAACTTTAGCATATTTGAGATATTATTTAATGAATTTCGGGGGACTCTTGGGCCATACTTGACACTGTACCTTTTGCCTAAAATAAATTCATATGTATAAAATAATAGAGATGGGTGTAAGAATGTAGACCGTGCGGGTATGGACAGGACTAGAGCAGGGTGGGGTGGGCATGGGAAGGGCTGTGGTCGGTGGGGCCATATTCAAAACGATCTCCACAATCTTGGCTGAATTTCATGATGGATTTATCATGTTATTTGAAAAGTTTTTGTGGGATGAAAGAAGAAAAAGAAGCCCTTTGTCCTTTGAAGAGAAATCTAGGAGTTCTTTTCTCCTTTTTTGTTGTTCAAGATTTCGCTTTTTCCATGAGAAACAATGGACGTTGTTGATCAATAGTTATACTTCTTTAATAGTAGTCTTTACTAATGAAAATAGAATTGAAGTCTCGATATGAAGCTCAACCTAATAACGTGAATTTGATTTAGAGTGAGGATTCTGGGATTCATAGCTTTCTTCATCATGGGTAAATTTTCGTACATAGTGG